>CM073467.1:24527500-24657500 GCA_037074535.1 Gleditsia sinensis
CCCCAAGAGCAATCTCCTGAAAATTATAATAATTAATCAATTTATGATTATATATATTATAGTCTTCTCAACATTTAAAAAAACAAAATATTTATAGATTTAAACTTACCATCTCCGCCTTTTTATGCGCAAGGCTCTTGGATCCAGTAGTGTATGGCATTGTCAGCTATCTTCTGTTCCGTTTATTCTTCGTATCAACATCCTAATTAATCACATAGAAAAAATAATTAGTGACAATATTTAAAACTTAAATTTTATAAATATGTTAATATACACAACTTACCTTAGACTTCGCGTCAAGGCGATAGTCTATGAAAGTTGCCCACTGATCAGGTGGGATGCCTGTCGGGACTTCACTCTGCAACTGATCTCTGGTCTTCGTACCATCGTACGCCAGGCGAAATAAATTGTATCGTGCCACTCTCCATTTTGCTCCTATCGACTGCATGATCAGTTTCTTGTGTTGATCTGTCACATTAAAATGTGTCTGCAAATGAAAGTAAAAAATTATTTACACATAAATTACAAATAAATATAATTAATTACAAAATATATATGTTTTCATACCTGAATATTATTTACGAAGATATTCGTCTTCAACTGCTGAGGAATGCTCCTCCAGTCCCTGTAGGAGATCGGGAATAACCAAAAGTTATCCCCGATGGTGCCGAGGAAAACACTGAGCAAACTGCCACTGTCTCCGATAGCCTAATGGTTGTCGTTGAATTGGACAACCACCTTTGACCCCTGAGGCAGGGCCCATACGTCATGAACAGTCAACTGTCTGGACGTCGTCTGTCCGGTCCCGTTTGTCAAAATAATTAGTGACAATTATATATTATGTTACTAAGACAAAATTATTAAACGCATAAAGTGTACATGTTTACCATACTCACCAACTACATCAACTGTCCAACTCCTCCTGCGTCTGCGCTTCTGCTCATCGGGCTGATGCTCCTCCTCTACACCGCCAAAGATCGCGTCAAAATCGAACGTATAATCGTCGTCCGGTGCCTGAGCGTCGGGTGGGGCAGTGTGCAAGGGAAGGCCTGTGAATCCAATGGATGGGAGTCGCTACCAGGGACTGATGATGCGACAGTCTCCGACTCCATAGTGGGCTGTCCGCCCTCACTGATTGACCCACGGGGCGTGGGAGTGTGAGAACTGGACGCCCTTGCCATACTCGTGTAGAGTGATCTAGCCTTCTTCATCGTCACCGCTACTGGCAAAATGAAATTAATAAAGCAATTATAAAATAAACTTTGCCTAATAAAAGTTATGGAAATAAATAAAATAGTACAGTAATTATAAGTAGTCTAAAATATATATAAATAGGCGGCAATAACAAAACTAATACCGTAACAAGCATAAATTAACTTCTCCTTCTGGAAACAATCTTTCTAAATTTTGCGTGTGTAACGGATCGCTCTCGTAAATAAGATTTTCATCTTCATCGCCCATTTCGTATAAGTCACGGGGTTTTAAATGCATCACTATACTCCAGTTCTTATTCAGCTCATCTTGTACATAGTACACTTGATGAGCCTCAGATGCCTGGATGTATGGCTCGTCATCATCATTTTCACCAGTGTGAATCAACCGAGAAAAATCAACCGATGTCACCCCGAATTCATCAATTGTAATTCCTCTCGTTGTAGTTGTGTTGGCCCACATACACTTAAATAATACGACTGTAAAATGGACATGGTAGTTTAACTCGATAATGTCCAATAGTTTTTCGTAATACGGGACGCCACCAAATTGCATGTTCGTGTCACTACTACTTGCATAACTCATCATCCCGAAAGTACCGTAAACTCCACTATTTTGAGATGTCATCCCTTGATCTCGCTCTAAAGTTCAAAATTTGAATCCATTGACATTGTAAACACTATATCGACATGCTCTATTTAGTGGACCAAGTGCCAGATATTTTAAATCAGCACACTGCGATCCATCGACATCAATTGCGATCTGGAAAATGAATAAAGGATGAGTTGTACTCATATTTGACATATGAACTAAATGTGACCATGTTGAAATACTTACACGACGTGAAAACCAAGAGACAAATTCTCTGTGGACTTTTTTATCTATCTCAGTAGATGATCGCGTCCGACTTCTTAAACTATGCCATACATAGTCTCTAAATTCCCTGTTGAGAAAACATTGTCTAAACACTTAATGCTACACAGGACAAAAAATTGTATGCAAATGTAGTTAAGTGTGAGTTAACTTATTATAAGTAAGGATCAACTTCTTTACAGTTTGTTAAGATATGCCGATGAGCCTGCAATTTTTCCCAGAGAGAAAGGGTGAAATAATCAAATCCACCAACTGGTCTTCCTATTGGTGGGAACAAACCCCTGTCAGATGTCCCAACATCGGGTCGATCATCCACACGAGGAGGACGATTGAAGACAGTGTCAACACCATCTATGTACCTGGAACAGAATAATAAAACTTCTCCTACAATGTACGACTCTGCTATTGAGCCTTCTGTCCTTGCTCTATTCCGCATGAAAGATTTAAGTTTACCTAAGTATCTAGAGAACATAGATTAAATGAATAAAATTGGATTAACAATAATACAAGAAATTGGAATTATGTGTTTTTAATGTTTTACCTTTCGATGGGATACATCCAATGATATTGAACTGGTCCTCCTAACGTCGCTTCCATGACTAAATGTACAGTCAAGTGCACCATGACTGTAAAGAAAGATGGCGAAAATAACATTTCAAGATGGCACAGCGTCATAATGATTCGATTTTGAAGTTGATCAAGTTTATTAACATTCAAAAATCTAGAACAAAGTTGTCGGAAGAATGAACAGAACTCGATCAGAACTGCAGATACCGATTTGGGAAGTGTCTTTCTTATGGCTAACGGTAACAGTTGTTCCATAAGGATGTGACAGTCATGAATTTTTAGTCCTCCGATCTTACGCTGTCTTACGTCAATACATCTGAAGATATTACTGGAAAAACCGTCAGGTACAGATACATTCTTAAGTGTTTTTAGAAATACTTCCTTGCCTGCATTTGTCAACGTGAACAAAGCAGGTGGATATTTACCGTCATCATCAGGCCACAGCTCAGGCCTCACACCAAACTCCTTTAAGTCTTTCCGCGCGTTTACATTATCCTTTGAACGGCCAGAATCATTAAGTAAAGTGTAAATGATGTTGTCGCAGACATTTTTCTCAATATGCATGACGTCAAGATTATGACGCAACATATTATTCATCCAATACGGAAGTTTTGAAAAATATACTTTTTTTACGCCATTGTTGAGTTCCAGCATCAACTGAACCCTAACCTCAGGAATGCCGTTGTTGAGTCCTAATATCAGTTTCCACATTTTTTCCAAAGACAACTTCAATATCATCGACTTGTCTTAAAATGTCTACACCACTCAATTGCGGAGGAGGGTTTCTTCTTTCCTCTTTTCTATCAAACTTATTGCGGGCCAGCCTAAATTTGTGACCCGGAGATAACAAGTAGCGATGTCCCATAAAACACCACTTTCGACTGTGAGGGAGACGGACTGGAGTAGAGTCAAAGTTACAGTACGGACAGGCTAATCCAGTATGAGTATTTCAGCCTAATAAACATCCAAGGCTAGAAAAATCACTGATTGTCCACAAAAGAGCTACATGCATATTGAACATTTCTTTGCCAAAGGCATCATACGTCTTAACACCTTTAACCCATAACTCCTTCAGCTCTTCAATTAGTGACTGTAAAAATACATCTATATCATTCCCCGGTGCTTTTTTCCCTGGAATTATCATTGACAACATGAATGAACTCTGTTTCATAGACATCCAAGGAGGAAGATTGTACGGAATCAGCAGAACTGCCCATATACTGTAACTTGTAGATAGGTTTCCAAATGGATTGAAACCATCCGTTGCAAGGCCCAAACAAATATTTCTCGGATCTGATGCAAAGTAAGGATTTAAAAGATCAAATCTCTTCCATGCCTCATAATTCTTTGGATGCCTCATGATGCCGCCAGAAATTTTGTCTTCAGAATGCCATCTCATAAATTCAGCAGTTTTAGAAGACATGAACAACCTTTGTCATCTTGGCTTAACTGGAAAGTATCTAAGAATTTTATTAGGCACCTTTTTCTGCTTCTCCCCTTTTTGTTTCGGTTTCCACCTTGGTGCGAAGCACTTACTACAAGTTTCGCTACTTTCATGCTCACTCCAGTATAACATACAATCATTCTGACATGCATGAATTTTTTTGTAGTTCAACCCTAACTTATTAATGACTTTTTTAGCCTCGTAAAATGAAGGCGGAATCTTGGCATCTGGGAATACATCGACAAGCAACTCAAGTACCATCAACATTTCTTTGTCGCTTAGGCCGCACAAACACGTGATACAACTTCACCAAAAAAGACAATTTGGAATACTTTTCACACCTTTCATAGAGTGGTTGTTCACCATCTTTCAGTAACTCATAAAAATCTTTGACACTATCATCCATCCTTTTTGCTGACTGTGGAATTGGCATATCCACAGAAGCGATGCTCTCATTTTCGGGGTGAATCCTGAATGCATCACGAACTATGTTCTACACAGAGTCATCTCGAACTATGGGTTCTGAGACCTCAATTGGCATTATAGCATGTCCTACAGCAGGTTCTTCTGTAATCATTTCTCCATGCAAACTTTAAAAATTGTATCCCTCCAAAAATGGTTTGATGATCAAATATTGGCGCACGACCTCGATGAGTTGCCATTTCTTGAATCTACACTTTGGGCATGGGCATATTATTCTACCTTCGACCCCAGAGTTGTCATTTGCGAATTCCAAAAATCCGTCTAAACCATTCAGGTATTCTATTGATTGTCAAGGTTTATTGATCCAAGATTTATCCATTTCTGAAATAATTATGAATTTAGATAACAATTAACCTAAATAACTCTTACTCTGAACTAAAAGAAAACATAACTATTTTACATGAGAAGGGATTTGCAATTGATTGTGCATAAAACACAACACATTTTGAAGAGGTTTAAAATGTTTTACGTGTAAAATTTTTTTAACAAACTTTATGATAATTGGCATTTAATGAAGCACCAAATAAAAAATCTTCGTTATTGGTTCGCTATAAATAAAGAATCCTGATCCCAAAGAGTTTAAGAGAGATATATAAGAGAGAGTGAGATAAATGATGACATTGGCTTACATAATATGAAATAAAACACTTGAAATATCTCTACGAATCCATGAACAAAAAATCTAACTTTTCAAACAGTGCCATTGATAAAGTCTTTGGTCATATATTAATTTTATTTCATTCTCCTAATGTCATTAATTAAAAGGATGAATTTCATGATCAAATCTCTACGAATCTGAATTTTTTTGGAAAGGACAACCACTAGCAGCAAAAAATTGAATTATGATTTTACATCTGCCGCTAGGATTTCAATTATAGTATTTACATGGTAAAATTTCTAACGAACTCATATAGGGAATTGAAATTTCAATTCCCTATCTGAAAAAGTAAAATCAGTGGCCCATACAAGGGCCATATATTTAAGAATAATTCTACTCAATTACATCTAAGATCTTGTTAGTTCCTTAATAAAGAATCTAGTGTAATTAATTAAAAGGATGAGTTTCATGATCGAATTTCTATGAATCTGAATTTTTTGAAAAGGACAGCCACTAGCAGCAAAAATTTGAATTATGATTTTACAGTTGCCGCTAGGATTTCAATTATAGTATTTACATGGTAAAATTTCTAACGAACTCAGATAAGGAATTGAAATTTCAATTCCCTATCTGAAAAAGTAAAATTAGTGGCCCTTATAAGGGCCATATATTCAAAAATAATTCTACTCAATTACATCTAAGATCTTGTTAGTTTCTTAATAGAGAATCTAGTATAAGAACAAAGTGCATTAAAAATTATTACACTATTATTTTTTATTAAAATTATGTTGTTATATATTTGTTTCCATTTTTTAAAAATTACGTGTATTTTTAAATGTGTTTTATTTTTTTAAAACCAATTCCTAATACTAATTTTGTCTATTTACTAATATTTATTATTTTACCCCATCACTTGAATAAATATTTTAATATTTTAGTAACAACTGTAATATAATTTGACTATTACTGATTTATGTATATTATTTAAATACGTTTATCAATATAATAACTATTTTCGATTTATTTGCATTAATTTTAATTATATTTTTTAAACAGTAAATAACTTATATTTAAAACTAAATTCACTATCATTTTATACTAAATTTATAATATTATATATATTTATTAAATTTATATTAAAACATACGTATATTTTTAAAGTGGTGTTACAATTTTTTATAAATTGTTTTCAATACTTACTCTGTCTATTTATTAAAATTTATTATTTTACATAATCAATTACACACTTCAATTCATCTACTAATATATATATATATATATATATATATATATATATATATATATATATATATATATATATATATATATATATATATATATATATATATATATATATATTTGTTTTTATTTTTAAAACCTATTTGTAATTTTTATTAATTATTTTTTTAACTATGTGTATTCAATAACTTTTTCATATTATTCTATCAACATCGCCTCAAGATCTCTATTTTTTATTTTTATAAATCAATTCTAATATTAAATACAAATATTTTACTTCAAAAATAATTAAGTATAATAATTCAGCATTATTAAAAAAAATTTCGTCTTACATGTTTTCAACGAACATAATATATTATAATATTAAACATCATAAATATTGCAAAAATAACATAAATTTTAAAATTGATTCATACAATGTACATCACAATGTAAATATATTTATAAAAAAATAATAAGTACATAAAATATCTAATATTTTCGCAATCTAACATACAATAATTTGAAATAAATTCATTTAAAATAAAATTAATTAGATTACATACCTTGAAAATGATTCCAAATAAATAACGCACAAAAATCAAAATCGAAGTGTCGTCCCAACATCAGAAGATCTTCACAAAAGAAAATAAAAAATAATATAAGAAAATATTTTGAACATACAATATATAAAAAAGTAATCAAATACAATTAAAAAATTAAATGACATACCTTGAGAATAATAAATACAAGTCGCAAAAAAGACCACAGTACAAAAACTCAAAAGTCATAACAAATAATCTCAGCTATTGTATTATACGAAAAAGTCTTATGAAAAACGTTTGTAATACAAATGAGGAGGGCTAGTAAATTTATAGGTGTACGCGTGGTTTAACGACGGTTTCTAACCGTCGTTAAACCAAAAAAAACCGTCGTAATATCCGTAATTTTTTTTCCCATCGTCAAATTGACGCAGATCACTACAGTTGGATCCTAACCGTCCGTATTTAACGACGGTTTCCTAATCGTCGTTAAAGTTGGCTTTAGAGACAGTTTTTTGTAACCGTCATTAAATATCCGTCGCCATTCCCCGCCTTTCTTGTAGTGAATCATGAGACAAAAGTGAATATTAATTTTTTTATAATGTTTATATATAAATTTAGATAACATTCTATCATTCACTTATGAAATTAATATTTGTAACTAAGTTATTATACTATAATTTAAAATATTATATTTTTATGATTCAAATTATATAATATTTTAAATTATGAATGAATAAAAAATAAATTACGATTTTTATAATAAAATAAAATTTGAATTTCGTCATTACTTAACATAATATAGATAAATGATCAAATTATTCATTAAAATTGTAGTTAAAATAATTTAATAAATGTTTTACATTAGAAAAAGGGGATAATATTATAAATAAATATAAATTTAGAGTTAAATTATAATTATAGAAATTAATATTATATTACAACCACAGAATCAGCCAACCTTATCATCTCCCTCTCCCATATAGTCCATAAGGTTATCCTTTACCATGATGAAATTAGTTGCGCCTCTTTTCTGCAACCTGACGCTAGGTTGCAGTGATGATGGAGGCTGTGTCTTCTGATTGTGGCCATTCAACATTAGTAGGGTGTTAGTTTTGTTTTGTTTCATGTTGACTATGTTTGGGTGCATGTGAACCACGCTGCTTTTAGTTGTTGATGGAGATTATTCTCCATTTCACATTAATAAAATGACTTCTCTTCCTTAGAAAAAAATAATAATTAGTCACGTTATATTTAAAAGTAAATTAATAAAATTTTAATATGATATTTATTCAATATAAAATTCGTCTTATTACATTTTGTCCTTCTAATCATTCAAAATCTTACATTATTAATTGTATGTTTAGTCATTTAAGTTTACTCAATAAATCAATTTATTCTTTTTAACTTTAATTAAAATAATGCCGTACATCATATTTATTTATTAGTGTAATTTAGTTTTTTTATGCGCACCTATGATAAAAGACTTATGAAAATATATACATTTATGTCATATTCTAGTGTTACACTTATGAAGTTAAATTTGTAAGTAAGTTATTGTATTCTAATTTAAAATATTATGTCTTTATGATTCAAATTATATAATATTTTAAATTATGGATGCGTAAAAAATAAATTATGGTTTTTATAATAAATAAAAATTGAATTTCATCATTATTTATTTAACATAATATAGATAAATAGTTTACATTATCCATTAAATTGTAGTTAGAATAATTGAATAAAATTTTAAATTGAAATAATTTTAATAAATAAGTAAAACAAAACGAAAATAAAAGTTGGACATTATAAAAAAATTGGGATGCCATTATAAATAAAGAAAATTTTGAATTTAAATTATAATTGGAAAATTAATAGTATAAAAAATTTTATTTTAAATTTAAATTTAAATATCAAAATATAATTCTAAATACTACAGTACTTTTAATTATAATAATTTAATTTTATACCCGCGCGCGCGCACATATATATATATATATATATATATATATATATATATATATATATATATATATATATATATATATATATATATATATGATTAAAGAACCATATTTTGACAGTTGATAATATAGAAGAGCGTGACAGTTGATAATATAGAAGAGCGTACAAGTTTTAAATAAAAAAATAACAATATTCCAGAATAGCCAACATCGATGTGTCATCAAAATTCAATTCAGTTCCCAGTGCCACGATAAGACAGCACCAAGGCTAAACCTTATCTTCTACTTTTCCCTCGATACGAATCACACACAAAGCGTGAAACTCCGTTACGTCTCCTTCTCGGTTCTGTCTGCACCTAGTCATCACAATTCCCATTAATATTTAGTTGTCTTCTTCTTAATCTTAACCGGCTGATCAGCATTCTCTTCCTCTTCCTCTTCCTCTCACAATGCCATCTTCACTATCTCTCTCGCCACTACCCCAAACCCAATACCTCCAAGACCTCTTAGATTCAGCTCGTCCCTTCCTCCGCGATGAGCTCCACAGCATCGACAGCAACTTACCTTCGCTAATTGCCGTACTTCGCTCCGTTGGCGCTGGTGAGTGCTGGCACAAGCATGGCACCTTCCTCCAACATCTTATTGACATATACCGCATTCTCAACCTTTGGAAATCTCCGCTCTCTGTCTCCCTTTGCGGCCTCTTCCACTCTGCTTACTCGAATTCTTATGTAAACCTCGCCATATTTGATCCATCCACTGGCCGTGAAATGGTTCGTTCTCATGTTGGTGAGGAAGCAGAGCGTCTGATTCACTTGTTTTGCATTGTCCATAGGCAGCCACTCATTCATGATGATCTATTGTTTCAATACTCTGATTCTGAACTCCTCGAACACCTTAAACATTCCGAGATATCACTGAGGAATACAAAGGAGAAGGGGCTTTTCAATGGAGAAGAATGTTGGAGAAAGAAACTTCAGAGTATGCTTCCTGCTGATGGTATAAATGTTAAGCACATTCGGACTGGTGAACCTGTCCATGTTTCCAGGAGGGTCGTTGCTGTTTTCCTTATGATGACCATGGCGGATTTCAGTGATCAACTATTTGGTTTTCAGGACATGCTGTTTGATAACTTTGATGGACGCCTCGAGTTTTCGGGGAACAATTGTGGGGCTCTTTGGCCAGGAGATGGTAAGCCAGGGCTGTGGTTGAATTCGATTTCGAGGATGGCGGCACTATACACTTTGATTGTGAGAGAGGAAGAGATTTTCTTGGAAGAGAAGAAAAAGGGTGGAAGTGGCGAGGGTGATAATGGCAGAGATGAGAACATTGAGTTGGTAGTGCCCCCAGTTTTCGATAACTGCACAAGAATTGTGGATGCAAGAGATCAAATAGTTGCAAGGGATATGTACTGGGAAGCTGTTTCTGATATGCCTAAGGAAGGGTTGGAGAGGGCTGAGGAATTGCTGGTGGGGTCTATTGAGAAAAACCCATTTGTTGGAGAGCCATATGTGGTGTTGAGTCAGGTTTATTTGACAGAAGGGAGATTTGAAGACGCTGAGAAACAAGCCGAGAGAGGATTGACCCTTCTGTTGGAATGGGGAAGTGCATGGGACAAGAGAACTAGTTGGGAAGGGTGGATTGCTTGGGCTAGAGTGTTGTTGATGAAGGCAAAGGACAAGTCTTGGCCTCACACTTCATGGGGCATCCTCAATTTAGGTCTTGTGAGGTAATTCTATACTCATACCCAAATCATATATATAAAACCTTGAATCAAATAAACGAGAGGTCCGTATAAAAATTATATGGGTTTTAATATTTAATTTGTTCTGTTATGTACACCTCTCTTTGTAGACTTTGATCAATTTGGCCTATTTTTCAATTAATGATATATTTGGCATAAAGAGAATGAAGTATTTCCACAAGTCACTAGTTCTGACGATATTTTGCAAGCCCTTGATTTGTGATTTTACATGAAGATCTAGCCCTGTTTAGCTTTGCTTGATGATGACTGGATAAGCTTAGAATTACAGGTTCACAGATTACTGCGGTCGATATTGGAAATTCAATTTATTCCACTGTTTAAGTTACATGTTTTAGCATGTTTCTAATCTGTTCTTTTTTTGGATGGATCATCATACTTTATCCTTTTAAGTAAATGTGAATTTATCAGCAATGCTAAAGGTGTCATTGGTTGGTGCCAAAATGGAAAAGCATCTGTTCATTAGTTTGCTGGCTTAAGATGTGTCATGAGGAGAACTCCCAGTTTTAAAAATGCCTCTACTTGGTCATTCGAAGGTAAAGGGGAACCCATTAAACACATTCATTGACAAACCCATTTTCAGGTTAATAAATTTTGAAGATAAAGAAAAGACTAGTAAATGTTAGATTTTGAATTAAATAAATAAAAAGTGTGTTCTACTACTGCTTATGAGCTATCTAATAGTTATATATTTTCACAAATATCACATATAGCGGAGTGTTATAACTGATTTATTAGTTATATTCCAGGAAATCATTATAAATATAGACTACTAGGTTTTTCAAAATGACGCGCTTAGTTCCGTTTTTGCCTTTTGGTGGGAGTACAATCAACGAATAAAATTTTTTTTTTTTCATCGAAATGATTGAAACGTTTTTATTTTTTGAGTCACTGACATGAAACAGAGTTACCAAAATGAAATGAAATGAAATATGTTAAGAAATTATGTTATTTCGATTGAAATTACTATATTTTAAAATGTTATGATATAAATACTTTTATTTCAATGGAGATTTTAATTGAAATTTTTTTATTTCGATGAAAATACTTTTATTTCAAATTATTTCGATAAAAATTTTTTTATTTCGAGTTATTTCGAATTGTTTCGATGAAAAAATATTAAATTAATTTGAAAAATAAAAAAATTGACAATCTAAAAATAGATAAAAGTAGTATTATATCACATCTAACACTAAATTATTATTTTTTCACAAGTCAAAATATTTTTATTAACTTTTTACTCTCCTTTTTTATTTTTATGACATTATTTTTTTTCATTATCTTTATTTTAAAGAGAAAACTATAAAAATGATGAAAAGAGAAATTAAAAAATAAAAAGAGAAGAAGATACCTAAAGATAGAGATAGAATCATAATTGACAGAGAGAGAAATTTAAATATAGATGTCACGAAAGAGTTAAGAAGAAGATAGAGAGATAGATGCAAGAGAAAAATTATTGTTGAATGCTCTTAGAATTTGAGTCAGAGTCCTTACTGTAGTAGTATGTTTACTTACTATTCAATTATAGATATTAATTTAAATTAATTTAAATATAATTTTATATATCTATATCATTATTATTAAGTTAAAATTTTTTAAAATTTAAAAAATATTATTTAAAATTATTTAAAAAATTTAAAAAAAAAATTATTTTTTTAAAAATTTTTAAAATATTTTTATTTTTAAAGTCATCTAAATAATACCACAATTATATTTTGACTACAATAAATTACAAAGTTTCCCGCAAAGGGCATATGGTCGGAGGATAGCATTCTGTCCGCTGCTTTAGTGCTTTTCAGTTTTCATTGTGATGCTAGATATATAGGTATCTTTATTGTTATTTTACAAAATATATGAGAATAGTTATCTGATGAACTTGAATTCATCATGAATCTTAGTTATTATACAATAATAATTAAATATATAATAATATTTTATTTATTCTATTAAATACTTTGTGTCTAATTGATTAAAATATTTATTGAATAAAGAATATGCTATTTAATAAATTTTATTGTAAGGTATATTAATTAAAAAATAAAAATAATTTTGCATTAAATTTTTTTATGAATCAATTAAAGTTATTAAATTAATATTTTAATAAAAATAAGAAAATAATTAAACATAATATATATGTGTAAAATGAATTGAATTATGTAATGATTACATTTTTCTAATTTAAATAAAGAAAAACTAATTAATTAATTATTTAAGAAAATAATAATTAAATAAATTTTTATTTAATAACAAAAGTAAAAATTGCTAAATTTTATATGACTTAGAAGAAAAATTAAGCGTTTTTCAAAAAAATTAAACAGTTTCATATTTACAACAATTTAAATTTTAAAATTATTTTATAATATTTATATTATAAATATTTAATAATAGAGTTAGTATTTGATTTATTGTCACTGAATAATTTTTTGTTTATTAACGATATTCAAATTATGACACATAATATAAATAATTTTAAAAAATATTATTTTTATTATGTGTTATGATTAAAATAAAAAAAAGTAAATTAAATTATTTGTTTAATAATATAAATATAATATTATTTTACATGTAATAATTATTATATAATAAATTTATAGTGAAACCGAGTTGATGATGCTCTTTTCCCAAATGATAATCATTGTAATTTTGCAAATTTGAGGACGCTATTTAGTATTGAACCCCCCCCCCCTCTTGAACAGCAATCACCGGTTTGCGCTTTAATATTGGCTTTTAAGAAATTTGGAACCATTTCCGAAAAATCTTCAACTTAAAACTCAACAAAATTAAAACTTCAGTTCAACAACAGTATAATATTCTTCCCAGTTCCCACATGGCTTACTGTCCTTTCCGGCGCAATCACCGCGGCATAATCCCAGTCAGTGCGCTTATCCCATTTGAATAAGTTATGAAGAAACTCTTAAACGAAAGTTATAATTAATACATAATTTGAAATCTTAAAAATCTATTTTATTTGTTTATTTTAAGTCGTAGATTAGAAGAGATTGCAGCTAATATGGGGCAGAGTGTCTTTGGACTCTTCGCAAAATCAATGGATTGTAAATATTATGACATGCATTTTTGTTTCTTGGTGCATCGGGATAAAGGAAACAAATTAAACAACAAATTATGGCGCACATTGCATATTCAAAGTTTCAATCCTCCACCTTTTGGAGAATTCATGGACACTTTAATACATTCAAACTTTATTAAGCAAATGTTCCATCGTTAGGACTCTTAATTGTTTGACTTATTTTCAAGACTCTTAATACATTCAAACTTTATTAGTTATTGATTAAAACCTATTCAATTTATATTGAAAATTAAATTATATAAATATTACAAATTAAAAAGATAATGTTTCATATAAACAGTAAATTATCTAATTTTAGAATTACTTTCAATAATCAATCGACATTGTCAAATAGAATCACATTATGTCACAATCCCAAATCAAGAGTACATAACCAACATAGGTATTGAGAATAATTTTATCAGTTAAGTCTTTAACTTGATACAACCATAACATGAATATATGATATAACATAATAACAATGCATGTAGAAAAATCCATAGTCTCATTTACATCAGAGAGCTCTGTTTTCTATACTGTACAAAATTAAATATCATAAAATAAAAAATAACCATTATACAGATAGAAGTATGAATCTTGTGTAACATCCCTAATTTTGTTTTATGTATTAATAAAAGTACAAGAGTATTCAAAGTAACATCTCTAATTTCATTTCTTTTATTGATAAAGGTACATAAATATTTAATTAAGAAAATAAAATTTATTAGACTATTTTTAGATATTTAAGGAAATATAATCCTTAAAAATTCTTCACCTTACATAGTATGCATAGAAATGTTCTAATATTAATGGAATAGGTAAAGAAAGAAAATCTAAGAGGAAATATTAGAAATAAGCATGCTAAAGAAAGGTGGAATTCTTAGGCAAGGAAGATAAATTTTTGTGAAGTAAGTAAAGGTCTTAAAATTTCAAGAAGATTGGATTAGGGTAATTTTTCTTAATTTAAGAGTAAAAGCTACTAAATTTAGTATCTCCACTCATAAATTGGGCTTTCACCTATGGATACTTCATATAGAGTTTTTCTACTTCATATGAATTTTTAGCAAGCCAATAAGATAGCCCAATGAAGAAATAAAACATAAATTTGGATTAGGATATAAGAATTGAACCGGTAGCCCAAAAATCATGAAAATGTGACCAAGCCCATTATGAAAGGTAGAATTTTAACCAAAGTAAAGAAAATGGGCAATAATTATCCCAAACCCAAGAGAAAAAATAAAAATAAAAATAAAAATAAAAGTAAAGTGATGAAATAATGGTGTAATCAAGATTAGGTGACATGGTATTAAGACAAAAATTTAGCAAGTGGTGTGATATCCTACATTCATAATTTTAGCAAGTGGTATGATAATACAAGGCTTTAGGACAAAACATCTATATCCTACACTCATAATTTTAGCAAGTGGTATGATAAGATATGGTATTAGGACAAAACATTCTTATCCCACACAAATAATTTCAACCAAATAATGGAGATTCAAGGGTTAGAAATTTGTCAACTAAAAAGACAAACCTATCATACTTGATTAAGACAAAAGAAAAATGAAATGAATCCCTAAATCAAAGGGACCTTGTCCCTTATTTTAGAAACATATTATCATAATTTTTAAAATACAAATCTCCTTTTGCTATGCATATCTTGACTAAGGAAGAGGAAGACAAGAACATAAGTTGTTTGTTTTCCAAAAAATTCAACCAAGTGTATCCTAATTATGATAAGGTAGACCCATGATTATGAAAGGTAAATTATTTGATGGTATATTTAAGTAAAACCCACCCTTACAACATTAGAATTTTCGTCCAAGTGAGGGAGAGGAAAAATAGAAGCAAAGTAGAGTGAAGAAAGGAGAGGAAGAAAGGAAGAAAGAGGAATGAGAAGTCTAGAGGATTAAGTGCTCCAGGTAAGTTTAATAATATTTCTTTTTGAAGAAAAGTTTTGAAACTTGTAATATTTATATTAGATTTTGATCTTAGAACTTTAATGATTGGTCATGGATGTTGTTATATCATATTACATATTATGTATGTTTGAATACTTAGGTTGGTGTAGATAGTTCTGCATAGGTATGGCTATGGGTGGCAAACTTTTATGCTTCTATTTTTAAAATTCTGAGAAGAATTGGTAAGGAATTAAAACAAATGGTTATCATGAAAAATGTAGATGTATGTCTCACGGATTTTTACCCACTAGAATCACTCAATTTGGAGTCCATATGAGGTAGATATGGTTCGATTACTAAGCAAAGGTCAGAAAATGGTTAATCAGGGAAGAATATGTTATGATAGCTTCTATATTTTAATTTCTGGGAATATTCTGTAAGGAATTAAAATAAATGGTTAACATAAGAATTATAGCTATATGTGTCACAGAGTTTTATCCATTGGAATCACTCAATTTGGAGTCCATATGAGGTAGATATGGTCTGATTAGTAAGCAATAGTCAGAAAATGGTTAATCAGGGAAGAATATGTTAGGATAGCTTTGTGTTTTAATTTTTGGGAACATTCTGTAGGGAACTAAAATAAATGTTTAACATAAGAATTATACTATATGTGTCACGGATTTTTAGCCACTGGAATCACTTAATTTGAAATTATTATGAGGGAGATATGGACAGATTAGTAGGTAGAGGTCAGAACCTATCCGAGAAGAAATAACATGTTCTTTGAGGGAGTAATATCACTATGATTTCTTAATATTTTGTTCAACTATTCAACATAAGAGTTTTAGATAATTGTTTTTTCTTTAAATTGATATCAAGGTCACCTAAATCGGAGTTAAATTGAGGGAGTTATTCTTTAATTAGTAAGAGAAGGTCAGATAGGATGAAAACCTGCATCAAGAAAATAAAGAAATAAAATTAATATTTAAAAAAGAAGAAGAATCTTATAAATGAAAATAATAAATGATTAGTATATGCCATAGCCATTGCCATTGTATGAACTTCTTAACATTTTAAGTGTGAAATTTTGACATAAAAATATTTTATAAAGTGATATTTGAAATGGTTATATTCATGGCATGATTACCAATGATTTTTGGTAATAGTTATATACTTATTATTGAAAGCATATTTTTGGCTATCATTGTGAAAAGGAAAGAAATGAGCACGGTCACATGGCAATCCGTGTGGTGCACCAGTAGGGGACGCCCTACTAACGGTTATGATCAGGTTAATGAGAAAAGAAAGAGAAAGTGGGCCATGTCGGACGGAGCGAGAAAAGCCCGTACCGGAGAGTAGAAAATACTCACTCTGACCGGGGTAGCTTGATATGAGAATAAATTGATAGTCATCATATGATATTCTCAAAATAGTTAATCTTTTCATACATGTCATTATTGTACGATTCTCATGTGCATATATATAATGATGCGTTCCTTTAAACGAAGAAACAAAGTGTTTGGCGAAAGCAATGATCGTTTTGAAAATTCAATGGATGTTTGATCGCCACGAGTTGCCACGATAAGATCAGATTCAGTTCTTTGCCCAAGAACTAAGGGAAGCTCATCTTTATTAATCATCAAAATCTGTTTTCAATATATGAACCTAACAAACTCTTATATAGACAATCAAACCTAACCTTAGTAGGAAACCCAAAAGGCCTTAAACTCTTAATTGGACTTCTAATATAATATGACCCAAATAACACTAGTTAGTTGGCCCAACTAAACTAACAAAAATAAACCCATAATTAAACTACTACTTGGGCTGCATAAAGAATGGGCCCAAATGCTAATAATATCCAAAACAAAACATTTTAAACTAAAGCCCATAATACATCTTTAGTCCATGCATATTTGGGCTAGTTGTCTTCAAGATCCAATAAGCTCTATATGGCCTCTGGACTGTCATCTTTAATGTCATCCTCAAGGCTGCAAAGTGTGGCCCACTTTATGTCTTGACTTGGCCCAATAACTTCCTCTTTAGCTTGCACATCCAAGATCAAGCCCAGTAAAGCTTCTTTGGCCCGCTTCGCCTTGCTCCTAGTTATTGGACTGCCTATCCCTTACAAAGAATCTTGGGAATGTTTTAGAGTAGCTTTGACAGCACCTTGATCTCCATCATTCCCTCCCTCCTCGAAAGGATTCGTCCTCGAATCAAAACCATCACCTACATCAAATAAAGACAAGTCAGCAACATTGAATGTAGCACTAATATTGCCATACTCACTAGGTAAATCAATCTTATAGGCATTGTCATTGATTCGCTCCAAGACTTGAAAAGGTCCATCTCCCCTAGGATGTAACTTAGACTTTCTCTGAATTGGGAACCTCTCTTTGAGCATATGTACCCAAACCCAATCACCAGGTTCAAATACAATTTTTGTTTGGCTCTTGTTGGCTTGTGTTGCATATTGCTTATTCTTCCTCTCAATGTTAGCTCGAACTTTAGCATGCAAATCCTTTACATATTCAGCCTTTTGCTTACCATCCAAGTTAACAAACTCATTAGTAGACAAAGGTAAAATATTCAAAGGTGTTAGAGAATTAAAGCCATAAACAATTTCAAAAGGACTACAAACAGTAGTAGAATGCACAGATCTATTGTAAGCAAACTCAACATGTGGTAATGGAGTATAAAGACCATGTGGCATAACCTTAGACTTAGCTTGTTTACATGCCATGCACTTAGCACAAAACGAAATGACATCATGTTTCATGCGAGGCCAATAAAAATGTTCATACAGAATTTTTAAGGTTTTAGTCACTCCAAAATGTCCTATTAAACTTCCATTATGACTATCTTTAATTAACAAGTTACGCATAGAACACTTAGGCACACAAAATTTATTCTTTTTAAACAAGTAACCTTTATGTCTATAGAAACCATCAATAGTATGTTTATCACACAAATTCCAAGTAGATCCAAAATCAACATCATTAGCATACATGTCTCTACTATATTCAAAATCAAGAAACTTAGCATGTAAAGATGTGAATAATGCATATCTTTTAGACAATACATAAGCTACCACATTTTTCTCCCCATTTTTACACTGAATCACATAATTTAATGTCTGAATGAATTCTAACCACTTAGCATGTCTCTTATGCAACTTACCTTGACACTTCAAGAATTTCAAACTCTTATGATCTGAATAAATAATGAATTCTCTCAACCATAGATAATTCTGCCAAGTTTGCAAAGTCCTCATCAATGCATATAACTCCTTATCATAAGTAGGATATTTCAATGCTATGAATTCCTGTATCAAAGACACAACCATACTAGGCAAAGAAAGGTTATGAGTGTTAGCAAAATAAATATTCTTGTACATTAGCACAAGGAGGTTTGGCTTGCATACCAAAGCACTCTTCACCTCACTTTTTAATGCAAAAGCACTCACTCTTTTATTTTTCTCTTTCTCTGGCTCATAATTCTCTTTCTTTTTCTGCTCACATATCTCAATTTTTGGCTTACTCTCTTTCTTCTTTTGCTCACATACCTCAACATCTCTCTCTTTTCTCTCACTCTCAATTTTAGCTTTACATCTTTCTTCTCTTTTTCTTGCTCACATCTCTCAGCCTCTCTTTCTTTTCTCTCACTCGCAATTTTGGCCATACTATCTTTCTTCTCTTGCTCACATCGCTCAGCCTCTCTTTCTTTCCTCTCACTCTCAGTTTTGGCCATATTCTCTTTTGTCTCTTTTTCTTTTGTTTCTCTCAACTTACACTCTTTTGTAATCCTCACTTGATCAGCAAAAGCCTCAACTGGCTTTAAGGGTGTTAGAACAAAAGTTCGATTATGCATGGTCAATGTATATCGATTCTTGTAGCCATTATAATTAACCCTTCTTTCAAATTGTGATGGACGCCCCAACAACAGGTGTCCAGCATGCATTGGTACTACATCACAAAGCACCTCATCTTTGTAGTTACCAATAGAAAAAGATACCAAAACCTGATTTGTCACCCATATCTCTCCACTATCATTCAACCATCTTAGCCTATATGGCTTAAGATGTTTCAATGTGGGTAGACACAATTTATCAACCATCAAGGTACTAGCTACATTAGTGCAACTCCCACTATCAATAATCAAGCTACATACCTTGTTATTCACGTGGCACCTGGTCTGGAAGATATGCTCACACTGTTCATTATCAATATCAACATTCGACTGCATATTAAGAGCACGTCGAGTAACTAATACTTCTCCATGCACTGGTTCACCAATCCCTATGTCACTGCAATCCTCCATTGGTGGCATCTCATCATCACTTGAATGCTCACTTTCCATGCCTCCATCATCAAGAAGAACAATGGCTCTCTTGTTAGGACACTGTGATGCAATATGCCCCAACCTGTGACATCTAAAACATTTTGTATCTCGTGCTCTAAAGGAAGTAGAAGTATCATTCTTAGCCTTGGGATTAGGGGCTATAATTGAATTCCTCCCCTTGCTCTCTTCCTTCGGCCTAGTAGCAACCTTATGGTTATCTTGCCAATTCGGCTTCCATGGAGTTTTAGGAATTGAGCCAAATTTAGAAGATGTTGTAACCTTTAACTGCTTCTCAACTTTAATTGCTTTATGCAGTAAATCCTCCATCTCTACATAATGGTGCATATCTACTACATCTGCAATTTCTTTCCTCAAACTACCTATAAACCTTGCCATTATAGCCTTTCTATCCTCTTCAATATTAGCTTTCATCATGGCCATCTCCATCTCATTGTAGTAATCCTTTACACTCATAGATCCTTGATGTAGATTTTGTAATTTTCTGAACAAGTCTCTATAGTAATGGCTAGGAACAAACCGTTTTTTCATCACAACCTTCATCTCTTCCCATGACCGAATAGGTCTCTCACCACTTCTCCGCCTATTAATTGCTAATTGATCCCACCAAATACTAGCATGGTCAGTAAACTCCACAACAGTTAGCTTCACCTTTTTCTCCTCAGTATAATTATGACACTCAAACATATGTTCCACCTTCCTATCCCACTCTAATTAAAGTTCAGGGTCAAGCTTACCTTGGAATGTAGGAATAGTCATTTTTATGTTTCCCAAGCCACTATCACGCCTAGGAGCTATCCTCCTTTCCTTTCTTGACCCGAATGCTTCACTATCTGAATATTCCCCTTCTCCCTCATCAAACCCAAATTGTTTGGTAAGCTTAGGTTGGGATGGTGAATCAAAGTTATCCAGCCTCATATTCAGCAACTTAAACTGATCTTGAACTGCTTTCATAAATAGTTTAAGGTCAATTTCAGGTTGATCTCTTTCACTACTCATGTTTGTCTCACAAACCTCACGTGTTTTGCACTCAATTTTACTCTCTTTCCTTTAAAGCTCTTAAACAAGAACCTGATCAACAAACTTATCAAAGAAAACAAGTGAATTAAGAATGATAAGAATAAATTTTCAAACAATGACAACCCTAGGAACTAAATTTGAAAAATATGAGCGATACTAATATCAGTATGCTGTTTTTTTTTTCTTCTTTTTTTGAACGAATTTCTCTTCTTTTTTAATGAACTTCAGCAAACCTCCTTTTTTTTGAGCGAATTTTTTTTTTTTTTACGAATTTTGTTTAGGAGAAGAGACCAAATTCAAATAGGACTAGGAATTTGATTATTTTTTTTGAAATTTAAATTTTTAGAAGTAGAAACTAAATTGCAATAGGATTAGGAAAAGGAAATTAACTAGAACTAGGACTTTTTTTTTCAAGGAACTAGAAGAACATTAACTAGAACTAAAACTCTAATTTGACCTAAAGAAAGTTAGGAGAAGTAGAAAAAAAGACTCTAGAAAAAAAATAGAAAACAAAAGATAAGACACCAACCAATTTTCAAGGAGCCAAAGTTTTGATACCAAATGATGCATTCCTCTAAACGAAGAAACAAAGTGTTTAGCGAAAGAAAGGATCGTCTTGAAAATTCAATGGATGTTTGATCGCCACGAGTTGCCTCGATAAGATTGGATTCAGTTCTTTGCCCAAGAACTAAGGGAAGCTCTCACTTTAGGAGAAAACTCAATCTTTATTAATCATCAAAATCTGTCTTCAATATATGAACCAAATGAACTCTTATATAGACAATCAAACCTAACCCTAGTAGGAAACCCAAAAGGCCTTAAACTGTTAATTGGACTTATAATAGAATATGGCCCAAATAACACTAGTTAGTTAGCCCAACTAAACTAACAAAAATAAACCCATAATTAAACTACTATTTGGGCTGCATAAAGAATGGGCTCAAATGCTAATAATATCCAAAACAAAACATTTTAAACTAAAGCCCATAATACATCTTTAGTCTATGCATATTTGGGTTAGTTGTCTTCAAGATCCAATAAGCTCTACATAGCCTCTGGACTGTCCTCTTTAATGTCATCCTCAAGGCTGCAAAGTGTGGCCCACTTTATGTCTTGACTTGGTCCAATAACTTCCTCTTTAGCCTGCACATCCAAGATCAAGCCCATAAAAGCTTCTTTGGCCCGCTTCGCCTTGCTCCTAGTCATTGGACCGCCTATCCCTTACAAAGGATCTTGGGAACAGTTTAGAGTAGTTTTGACAGCACCTTGATCTCCATCATATAGTGCATTCATGTGACCAAAGATATTTGCTGTAGTTTATACAGCTGAACATGAAGTGATGAGCTATATTGATGATGATTTATTGTTGAATTTACTGGGATTTAATTTTCACTATATTTCCATATCATGTTCAGAAAATTAGTTATGTAGATTTTTCTATGGCTCTGGGTTTTAGTGCACATTGGATCGAGTACTTTATGTTGGGTAGATCCCAGAAGAAAATAAAATGTTTGTGGTCGAGTTGGCTTAGATCCCGATGAAGGTGCAACCACCCGCACCTGTATCTCAGGAATTGGTCAACCAGAATAAATAAGATGTAGATTTTTATGTATTTGATATATTGTACGTATGTTTTGATTAATGACATGTATGTAAACTCTATATTGTATAATAATAATAAAAAATGTTGTTACATAATTTCACTTTACTTTTATTTTTATTTTTTATTTTTCCTCTTGGGTTTGGGATCATTCTTGCCCATTTTCTTTACTTTGCTTAAAATTCTACCTTTCATAATGGGCTTGGTCACATTTTCATGATTTTTGGGCTACCGGTCCAATTCCTATATCTTAGTCCAAGTTTATGTTTTATTTCTTCATTGGGCTATTCTATTGGTTTACTAAAAATTCATGTGAAGTAGAAAAACTCTATATGAAGTGCCCATAGGTGAAAGCCCAATTTATGGGTGGAGATACTAAACTTAGTAACTTTTGCTCTTAAATTAGGAAAAATTACCCAAATCCAATCTTCTTGGAATTTTAAGACCTTTACTTACTTCACAAAAATTTATCTTCCTTGCCTAAGAATTTCACCTTTCTTTAGCATGCTTATTTCTAATATTTCCTCTTAGGTTTTCTTTCTTTACCTATTCCATTAATATTAGAACATTTCTATGCATACACGTAAGGTGAAGAACTTCTAAGGATTATATTTCCTTAGATATCTAAAATTTGTCTAATAAATTTTATTTCCTTAATTAAATATTTATGTACCTTTATCAATAAAAGAAATGAAATTAGGGATGTTACTTTGAATACTCTTGTACTTTTATTAATAAATGAAACAAATTATGTAACAACCTCTTTTTTAATATTATTATTTATTACACAATATAGAGTTCACATACACGTCATTAATCAAAACGTACGTACAACAAAATCAAACACATAAATAACTACATCTTATTTATTTTGGTTGACCAATTTCGGAGATATAGATGCGGGTGGTTGCACCTTCACTGGGATTTGAACTAACTCGACCAAAAACATATTATTTGATTTTGAGATCTGCCCAACATAAAGTAACTCGATCCAACGTACACTAAAAGCCAGAGCCATAGAAAAATCCTCATAACTAATTTTCTGAACATGACATGGAAATATAGTGAGAATTAAATCCCAGTAAGTTCAACAATAAATCATCATCAATATAGCTCATCACGTCATGTTCAACTGTATAAACTAAAGTAAATATCTTTGGTCACATGAATGCACTATATCTATGTACATGAGAATCTTACAGCAATGACATGTATGGCAGGATTAATTATTTTTAGAATATCATATGATGACTATCAATTTATTCTCATATCAAGCTACCCCGTTCAGGGTGAGTATTTTGTACTCTCCGGTATAGGATTTTCTCGCTCCGTCCGACATGACACACTTTCTCTTTCTTTTCTCATTAACATAATCATAACCGTTAGTAGGGCGTCCCCTACTGGTGCACCACACGAATTTGCCATGTGACCGTGCTCATTTCTTTTCTTTTCACAATAATAGCAAAAAATCATTGGTAATCATGCCATGAATATAACCATTTTAGATATCACTCTATAAATTATTTTCATATCAAAATTTCACACTTAAGATGGTAAGAAGTTCATGCAATGGCAATGGCTATGGCATATACTAGTCATTTATTATTTTCATTTATAAGATTCTTCTTTTTTAAATATTTATTTTATTTTATTATTTTCTTGATGCAGGTTTTCATCCTATCTAACATTCTCTTACTAATCAAAGCATAACTCCCTCAATTTAACTCCGATGTAAGTGATCTTGGTGTCAATTTAAAGATGAAACAATTATCTAAAACTATTATGTTGAACCGTTGAATGAAATATTAAGAAATCATGGTGATATTACTCCCTCAAAGTATAGATTATTTCTTCTCGGGTAGGTTCTGACTTCTACCTACTAATCTGTCCATATCACCCTCATACGAATTCCAAAGTAAGAGATTCTAGTGGCTAAAAATCCACGACACATATATCTATAATTCTTATGTTAACCATTTATTTTAATTCTATACAGAATGTTCCCAGAAATTAAAACACAGAAGCTATCCTAACATATTCTTCCCTGATTAACCATTTTCTGACCACTGCTTACTAATTAGACCATATCTACCTCTTATGAACTCCAAATTACGTAATTCCAGTGGCCAAAATTCCATGACACATATATCTATAATTCTTATGTTAACCATTTATTTATATTCCCAACAAGATGTTCCCAGAAATTAAAATACAAAAGTTATCCTAACATGTTCTTTCCTGATTAACCATTTTCTGAACACTGCTTACTAATCAGACCATATCTACCTCATATGGACTCCAAATTGTGTGATTCCAGTGGATAAAATTTTCGTGAGACATAGATCTACATTTTTCATGTTAAGCATTTGTTTTAATTCCTTACCGATTCTTCTCAGAATTTTAAAAACATAAGCTTAAAAGTTTGCCATCCATAGCCGTATGCAGAACTATCTACACCAGCCTAAGTATTCAAACATACATAATATATAACATGATATAGCAACATCCATGACCAATCATCAAAGTTCTAAGATCAAAATCTCATATAAATATTATAAGTTTCAAAAGTTTTCTTCAAAAATAAATGTTGTTAAACTTACCTTGAGCACTTAGTCCTCTAGATTTCTCCTTCCTCTTTCTTCCTTTCTTCCTCTCCTTTCCTCACTCTACCTTACTTCTATTTTTCCTCTCCCTCACTTGGACAAAATTCTAATGTTGTAAGGGTGGGTTTTGCTTAAATAGACCATCAAATAATTCACCTTTCATGATCATGGGTCTACCTTATCACAATTAGGATACACTTGGTTGATTTTTTTGGAAAACAAACAACTTATGTTCTTGTCTTCCTCTTCCTTAGTCAAGATATGCATAGCAAAAGGAGATTTGTATTTTGAAAATTATGATAATATGTTTCTAAGATAAGGGACAAGGTCCCTTTGATTTAGGGATTTATTTCCTTTTTCTTTTGTCTTAATCAAGTATGATAGGTTTGCCTTTTTAGGTGGCAAATTTCTAGCCCTTGAATCTTCCTTGCTTAGCTAAAATTATTTGTGTAGGATAAAGATGTTTTGTCATAATGCTATGTATTATCATACCACTTGCTAAAATTATGAATGTAGTATATCACACCACTTGCTAAATTTTTATCTTAATGCCATGTCACCTAATCTTGATTACACCATTATTCCATCACTTTATTTTTATTTTTATTTTTATTTTTTCCTCTTGGGTTTGGGCTCATTCTTGTCCATTTTCTTTACTTTGGTTAAAATTCTACCTTTCATAATGAGATTGTCACATTTTCATGATTTTTGGGCTACCGGTCCAATTTCTATATCCTAGTTCAAGTCTATGTTTTATTTCTTCCTTGGGCTATCCTATTGGCTTGCTAAAAATTCATGTGAAGTAGAAAAACTCTATATGAAGTGTCCATAGGTAAAAGCCCAATTTATGGTTGGAGATACTAAACTTAGTAACTTTAACTCTTAAATTAGGAAAAATTACCCTAATCCAATCTTCTTGAATTTTTAAGACCTTTATTTACTTCACAAAAATTTATCTTCCTTGCCTAAGAATTTCACATTTCTTTAGCATGCTTATTTCTAATATTTCCTCTTAGGTTTTCTTTCTTTACCTATTCCATTAATATTAGAACATTTCTATGCATACATGTAAGGTGAAGAATTTCTAAGGATTATATTTCCTTAGATATCTAAAAATAGTCTAATAAATTTTATTTTCTTAATTAAATATTTATGTACCTTTATCAATAAAAGAAATGAAATTAGGGATGTTAATTTGAATACTCTTGTACTTTTATTAATACATGAAATAAAATTAGGGATAGCCAAAAATATGCTTTCAATAATAAGTATATAACTATTACCAAAAATCATTGGTAATCATGCCATGAACATAAACATTTCAAATATCACTTTATAAAATATTTTCATGTCAAAATTTCACACTTAAGATGGTAAGAAGTTCATACAATGGCAATGGCTATGGCATATACTAGTCATTTATTATTTTCATTTATAAGATTTTTCTTCTGTTTTAAATATTAATTTTATTTCTTTATTTTCTTAATGCAGGTTTTCATCCTATCTGACCTTCTCTTACTAATCAGAGAATAACTCCCTCAATTTAACTCCGCTTTAGGTGATCTTGATATCAATTTAAAGACAAAACAATTATCTAAAACTCTTATTTGCTTCTGGGATCTGCCCAACAACTCCATTATTTGGTTCAAATTATTTGTGTGGGATAGGAATGTTTTGTCCTAATGCCATGTATTATCACACCACTTGCTAAAATTATGAGTGTAGGATATAGATGTTTTGTTCTAAAGCCTTGTATTATCATACCACTTGCTAAAATTATGAATGTAGGATATCACACCACTTTCTAAATTTTTGTCTTAATGCCATGTCACCTAAAAAGGCAAATCTATCATACTTGATTAAGACAAAAGAAAAAGAAAAAGAATCCCTAAATCAAAGGAACCTTGTCCCTTATCTTAGAAACATATTATCATAATTTTCAAAATACAAATCTCCTTTTGCTATGCATATCTTGACTAAGGAAGAGGAAGACAAGAACATAAGTTGTTTGTTTTCCAAAAATTCAACTAAGTGTATCCTAATTGTGATAAGGTAGACCCATGATCATGAAAGGTGAATTATTTGATGGTCTATTTAAGCAAAACCCACCCTTATAACATTATAATTTTTGTCCAAGTGAGGGAGAGGAAAAATAGAAGCAAGGTAGAGTGAGGAAAGGAGAGGACGAAAGGAAGAAAGAGGAAGGAGAAGTTTAGAGGACTAAGTGCTCCAGGTAAGTTTAACAATATTTCTTTTTGAAGAAAAGTTTTGGAACTTGTCATTATTGTACTATTCTCATGTGCATCGATATAGTGCATTCATGTGACCAAAGATATTTGCTGTAGTTTATACAGCTGAACATGACGTGATGAGCTATATTGATGATGATTTATTGTTGAACTTACTGGGATTTAATTTTCACTATATTTCCATATCATGTTTAGAAAATGAGTTATGCAGATTTTTCTATGACTTTGGCTTTTAGTGCACGTTGGATCGAGTACTTTATGTTGGGCATATCCCAAAAGCAAATAATATGTTTGTGGTCGAGTTGGCTTAGATCCCGGTGAAGGTGCAACCTCCCGCACCTGTATCTCCAGAATTGGTCAACTAGAATAAATAATATGTAGATTTTTATGTGTTTGATATGTTGTACGTATGTTTTGATTAATGACATGTATGTAAACTCTATATTGTATAATAATAATAAGAAAGAAGTTGTTACATAATTGGTATTAGAGCAGGTCAATCCTAGATGGCCAGTGGGTGGATTGTTATTTGAATCGATTATGTAGTGTCTTGAGTATGTTTGTGGTTGTGCTATGTAGGGATCAGTGAATTCTTATAGGTAAGAAATTACTAGTGTTTCCTACCTACATGTCGAGGTGGTGTTATGACTGCTTTTAAATATTTTTGTACTAACTATTGGGCTTGATCACCTCAATAGCAGCATAACTTTATTTTTGCCACAGTAGGAAATGGCACCACCAAGTCATGGCAATTCGAGACTAAGTCATGACCATTAATCAAATTGTACAATACCTCCAGAATGCTAATAACTCGAATGGTGTGAATGGTGTTAACAACCGGATGGTTGGAAATGATAACGGCATATCCGAGTTCCTGAGGACTAGGCCATCTTGTTTTCAAGGAAGCTTTGACCCGATTGTAGCTGAAAGATGGATAAGGGAGTTAGAGAAAATCTTTGAAGTGATGGGCTGTACTGAGGAGCAGCAAGTAATCTTTGCTGCATATATATGCTAAAAGATGAAGTAGAATACTGGTGGCTTGGAGCTAAAGAACTTTTAGCTCACTAGGGAAGGCAGATCACCTGGTAGGTGTTCAAAGACACCTTTTTGGAAAAGTACTTTCTAAGTACTGTGCGGGTGGAGAAAGAGATTGAATTTCTCTAACTCAGGCAGGGTAGCATGACTATAGACCAATACATCGCGATGTTCGAGGAATTATCTAAGTTCTCCTCTTATTTGTGATTTAACCTTGATGAAGCATAGAAGGCTGTTAAGTTCGAAGCGAGACTGAACCCGAACATAAAGAATGCTGTTGTAGCTATGGAGATTAGGGAGTTTGTGCCTCTAATCAATAAATGCAGACTCTTGGAGAAAAGTTTAAAGGCAGTGGAGGATGAAAAGCAAAGGCGAAACCTATGGAAAAGGAAGAAATTTTTTCCCAACCCTAGCAAGAATGTGAGAAGAAGTGGATATGGAACTGGTAAGAGGCCATTGACTGCGGGTTCCAGACTTTTCCAACAAGACCTCGCCCTAGTCAAGTGCGCTAAGTGCGGACGCATGCATGGTAATAGGCCATGCTACATGGGACAAGATGTCTGCTTCAACTGTGGGCAGAAGGGTCATTTTGCGAGAAACTGTCCACAGAATGTGGGGAAGCAGCCAGAATAGAGGCCTCAGGTGAAAGGAAGGGTTTTCACCTTGAGCGACCAAGAGGCAGCTCAATCTTCTGAAATGATTCAAGGTACATGCTATATCTATGGATTTGCTCTTATGGTGTTATTTGACTCTGGTGCTAGTCATTCATTTATATCAAAAGAATGTATTAGGAAGTTTCAGTTTCCTATTTCTGAAACTCCCTATGAGTTATCTGTAGTAACCCCCACAGGGGAAAGCGTATTAACTTCCTCTGTATGTAAGGACTGTCAAGTCACCATCCAGGAGAAAACTTTTTCTGTAGACCTCGTCTGTTTACCTTTAAGAGTGTTGAGGTCATTCTAGGGTTAGACTGGATGTCTAAAAATCGAGTCTTGCTGAATTGTTGTAACAAGACCGTTGAATTTCTACCTCCTACTCCGAAAGAGGAGGTGCAGTTATTGATGCTTAATGCCAATCAAGTTAATAGGGAGTTGAAAAATGAAGTACTTGGATATATTCTCTTGTATTTATCAAACCTAGAAGTCGAATTGAAACTTGATGAAATCCCAATAGCTAACGAGTTTCCTGAAGTATTTCCATCAGATATTCCAGGCTTACCTCCCAATAGAGAGATAGAGTTCTCTATTGATCTCCTACCTGGGACAGGGGCTATCTCTATTGTGTAACGTCCGGGTTTTTTTTCTCGATACGCATGTTAAATACGCCATATGTATAAACACAATATATACATATTTATTACAAACCTCATACACGTTATAATTATACAATACAATATTTCAAAACACAACATACATGTTTACATATATATTACAAACCTCACACATATTATATTTATACAATACAACATTTCAGTACATAATTAAGAGTCTTTATACAGCACTTCACCCTTGAAATACAAAGGGTGACGAGGTGGTGCTGACATCTACATCTCTATCAGTAACGTCATTTTGTGTTGCATCTCATTTCTTTTTATCTGAACATAACACCACAATAATAGTGAGAACAAAGGTTCCCAGTAGATTTAACATAAATAAAATATGATGAAAAAACAGGAGTTATGTTCAGCTGTATAAAATACAGAAAAATATCAAAATTTTGAGATAAAAGTATAATTTTTGTTTATGCATAATTATCATACTACACATGCACTAAAAATCCATTTTTTTAATGCTCAGCCATATCACGACTTTTAATTTACTCATTTGCTATATGCATAGTGACCGATCGACTACAGTCACAATAAGTGATCAGGGAATGTGAGTACATCACCCTCCTATCCCCTCACATTACCACTGTCACCCGGTTGGAGCGGCCCTCCCTTGGCTCACTCAAGCTATTAGGGCGTCCCCTACTCGGTACCGTCTCAAGTCATACAACCTGTCGATATTCATCCATACATATAAATGTATATATATAAATTGATATTCATCAAATACAATACATAACTATCAAGCAACTCGTCATGAGCTTTACGCTTGCCATTTAATTACTTTCATAAAATAACATGCATAATTTTCATATCCAACAATTAATAATTATTCATCACATATCAAATGTCCAATATAATAAATTTTGAATCAAATAAAGAAAAGGGTAATTTTCTTGGACATTTGTCTTCTAAAAATATTTCAACAAATAAAACTATTTTTAGGTAGAAAAATAGTGAAAAAGAAAATTATAATAAACCAGCACCTAACACAGCCTACCCGTGTTGAAATAACTCAAAACACGGCCTGGACGTGTTCTATGACCTTTCTTCATTTATTCAATAATATCTCCCTCATATGAATTCCGATTGAGGTGATTTCAAAGCCTATAAAAAGCTAAGACAATTATCTACAACTTCAATGTTTATCATTTCTTCAAATTCGTTACGGTTTATTCCCAAAAAATTAAAAATAAAACATTTATTTTTACTATCCTGAATTCCGACCTCTGCTCAATTAATCAACCCTATCTCCCTCCTATGGGCTCCAAATCAAGTAATTCCAAAACCCATAGATCCGTGAGACATATATCTAAAATTAATATGTTGACCATTTCTTTAAACTCATTTCCAAAGTTTCCTAGAATTCCAAAAACCGAAGCTACCCCAATTATTCCGAAATTCAGCTTAATTTGTCTTCTCCTTTGATTTCTTTTTCTATAATCCCATACACCCATATGCATGTCCAAACATCCAAAACATAATTTCATATAAATATCCAGACCACATGTTATCCAAAATTATATCTAAACAAATCTAAAAATGTATATATAATTTTGTACAAAAATTTATTAGAAGATGTTAATCCTACCTCAAATTCCTTTAAACTCAGTGCTTGATTCCTTGATTTCTCTTTACTCTTCCTTCTCGTTCTTCTTCCTCTTTCTCTTCTTCTTCTTCCTCTTTCTCTTTCTCTTCTTCCTCTTTCTCTTCTTCTTGTTTCTCTTCTTCTTCTTTCCCTTTTCTCTTCTTCCCCTTTCTTTTTCTCCCTTTCTTTTTCTTCTCTTTTCTTTTTCTCCTTTTTTTCTTCTCTTTCCCTCCGTCACTCCCCCCTTCTCCTTCTTATCTTTATTTTATTATTATTATATTATATATTTTGTTTTTCCTTCTTACCTCTACCTACCACCATTTTTTCCCCAAAAAACCCGTGCCATCATTCATATTTACACCAATGCCATTCTCTATAAATTACATAAATGCCATCCTCTATTAATTACAAAAATGCCATTTTAATGAAATTACATAAATACCATTTTAACCATCATACTATCTTCTTTTACTTGAGTAAAATTGTAAAATGATTTAATCCTCCCGTGAGGTCCAAAATGCTTTCTCCTCTCTGAAAAAAAATTCCAATTAGTAACATAAAGGAAAAATCAGAGATGTTACAGTTCTCCTCCCTAAAAATAATTTTGTCCTCAAAATTCAAGGTTTACCTGTTTTCAAATAGTTGTGGATATTTTTGTCTCATATCATCTTCCCTTTCCCATGTGGCTTCTTCCATTGTTAAACTCTCCCAACCTACCTTCACCAATGGAATGGTTTTATTTCTCAACTGTTTCAATTCTTTATCCAGAATTACTATCGGCCTTGGTCGGTAGGTTAGATTCTCGTCTACAGCTATTATTTCTTCGTGAATTATGTGTGACAGATCTGGTAGATACTTTCGAAGTTGAGAAACATGGAAAACATCATGCAAATATGATAAATGCGGAGGAAGTGCAATCTGATACGCCGATGACCCTATCCTTTTCAGAATTTGATAAGGTCCTAAATATCTCGCACTCAATTTCTTAATTTTCATTGCTCAGCCAATTTCGGTAGTAGGAGAAATTTTCAAGAACACATGCTCACCTTCTTGGAAATGTATCAGTCTCCTTCTCCTATCGAAATAGCTCTTTTGTCGACTCTAAGCTGTTCGCATTTTATCTTGAATTATCTGTATTTGCTCAGAAGTATGTTGCACTAACTCGGGCCCCAATAACCTTTTCTCCCCCACTTCATTCCAACATAATGGCGAGTTACATCTCCTACCATACAAAGCTTCATATGGTGCCATTCCAATACTAGAATGATAACTATTATTATACGCAAACTCAGCCAATGACAGATATCCATCCCATCCTTTTCCTTGCTCTAGCACGCACGCTCTTAGCATATCCTCTAAAGTCTGTATAGTTCTCTCCGTTTGACCGTCTGTTTGAGGATGATATGCAGTACTAAAACACAAACGAGTACCAAAAGCTTCTTGTAGTGCTCTCCAAAATCTGGAAGTAAATCGAGGATCTCGATATGAAATGATACTATTAGGAATTCCATGCAACCGTACAATTTCCTTCATATACAATTGGGCCAACTTATTCAACGAGTAGTTTTTCTTAATGGGTAAAAAGTGTGCAAATTTCGTCAGTCTATCAACTATTACCCATATCGCATCATGACCTGTCTGAGTCTTAGGTAATCCAACAACAAAATCCATAGATATACTATCCCACTTCCACTCAAGGATTTCTAAAGGTTGTAACATCCCAGAAGGTTTTTGGTGTTCTATCTTCACATTTTGACAGACCAAACACTTGGACACGTATTCAACAATGTCTCTCTTCATTCCTGGCCACCAGGATAATCTTTTCAAATCTTGATACATTTTTGTAGATCCTGGATGGATTGTATACTCACTTTGATGAGCTTCTTCTAGAATCTTAGCCTTTAAATTCTCTCCTTGTGGTATACATGTTTTGCCCTGGTACATAATAATTCTATCCTCTGACATTGCAAAGTTAGGCTAATCTCTTCGATCTTGTAAAAATTGATCATGTGTCTGCGCTTCTTTAATCTGAGTCTTCAAGTCACTTTCAATTCTTAATTCACTAACAGTCAAACTACTAGGGACAGTCATAACTGATAATTTCAAATTTCTGAATTCCTCAATTAGCTCCATTTCATTTATCAGTATTTGAATTAAATGCAATGACTTCCAACTCAACACATCAGCTACTACATTTGCCTTCCCTGGGTGATACTTTAATTCAAATTTGTAATCATTAATGAATTCCATCCACCTTCTTTGTCTCATATTCAATTCTTTTTGGTCAAATAGATACTTTAAACTCTTGTGATCACTGTATATTTCAAATACAGCTCCATACAAGTAGTGTTTCCACATCTTCAGGGAAAAAACTATAGCAGCCAACTCTAAATCATGAGTAGGATAGTTCTCCTCATGCGGTCTCAATTGTCGAGACGCATAAGCAACTACCATACTTTCTTGCATCAAAACACAACCTAAACCTTTCTTGGAAGCATCTGTATAGACTACAAAGCATCCAGAAGGGTTAGGAACAACTAGAACAGGTGGAGAAGTCAATTTGACTTTAAACTCTTTGAAACTATTCTCGCATTCTTCAGTCCAATTAAAGCGACTTCCTTTTTTGGTCAATCGAGTCAAAGGCAAAGCTATTTAGGAGAATCCTTGTATAAACCTTCTGTAATATCCTGCTAAACCCAAGAAACTTCTAATTTCAGTCACAGTTTTTAGTCTCTCCCATTTCAGCACTGCTTCAGTTTTACTGGGATCCACTGACACACCATCTTTAGAAATTACGTGACCCAAAAACTTCACTTCTTCCAGCCAAAATTCATATTTTTCCAACTTAGCGAAAAGTTTCTTTTCCTTCAAGACTTGAAGTACTAATCGAAGATGCTAGTTGTGTTCTTCCTCACTCTTAGAGTATATTAAAATATCATCTATGAATACTACTACGAATTGATCCAAGTAGGGTCTAAAAATGCGATTCATATAGTGCATAAAGATTGCAGGTGCATTCGTGACCCCAAAAGGCATGACTAAAAATTCGTAGAGTCCATACCGAGTTTTGAAACCTGTTTTTGGAATGTCTTCTTCTTTAACTCTGATCTGATGATATCCTGACCTCAAGTCTATTTTAGAGAAAATAGTAGCTCCCTTTAATTGATCTAATAGATCGTCTATTCTAGGCAACAGATACTTATTCTTAATAGTCGTCTTATTCAATTGCCTGTAATCAATACACAATCTCAAACTGCCATCTTTCTTCTTTACAAACAATACAGACGCTCCCCAAGGTGATATGCTAGGTCTGATAAAATTCTTTTCTAACAGCTCTTCGATCTGCTTCTTCAGCTCTTGTAGTTCCACAGGAGACATTCTATAGGGAGTGATAGAAATAGGCTCGCCTCTGGTGCTAGATTAATGGAAAATTCCACTTCTCTCTTCGGTGGAGGTTCAGAAATTTCAGAGGGAAAAACCTCTGGAAATTCATGAACTACTGGAATCTCAAGCAGTTCCCGTTTCATACTCGGGTTGATGGTATACAAGAAAACACATTTCAAATCTGCATCCCTCATCTCCTTATAGAGTCGGTGAGCACTGATAATGCTATACTTTTGGTCCTCCGGGGGTCCAAGAGAAACTCAAAAGTCTTATTGCTGCAATCCAGTAGGACTCGGTTTTGACTTAACCAATCCATACCCAAGATGACATCTATATTGTCCAGAGGCAGACAAATCAGATCCACTACAAAGGATCTGTCATTCAATACAATGGGACAATTCAAACACACTGAGGAGGTAATTATTTTTCCTCCTGTAGGTGTCACCACCGCTAACTCATATGGTAACTCCGCAATAGAGTGTTGTAATTTCCCCACACATTTTATTGCTATGAAAGAATGGCTCACACCAGAATCAAACAATACATTCAGAGACAAATTGTTGATACAACACGTACCTTGCATCAAATCAAGAGCTGTCTTTGCTTCAGCACCGCTCAACGTGAAAACTCTTCTTGTTGTTTGTTAAGTTCATGCAATACCTTTCCCATTTCCCAGTGGACAATATCGTGACATGTACCCCTTCTGTCCACATTGGTAGCAAGTGACTGAATCAAAATAACATGTTTATTCCCATGGAATTTCCAGTATTTTCCACACTGACCGATTGCTGAATTTTTCAGATAAGGTCTGGGTTTCACAGTTGCTGGTTGTTTACCTCTTATGATATTCTTCCTTCTGGTATTTCTATCCATAACTGGGAACTCTCTCTTCAGCTTCCACTGAGTCCGCCTCTCCTTTTCATCCTCAACTGCTTTTAGACTTGTTGCCAGCATCCGACATTTATTGACCAATGAGGCATATTCCCGAATCTCTAATGCCACCACAGCATTTCTAAGCTCCGAGTTCAGTCCTGATTCAAACTTCACTGCCTTCCAAGCTTCATCTGGATTATTCTTCAAAGTACTTGAGAACTTAGACAGTTCTTCAAACTGGGTAATATAGTGCTCTATGGTCCCATTTCCTTGTCTAAGCTGAAGAAACTCAATCTCTTTCTCAACTCTCACATTACTGGGAAAATATTTGTTCAGAAAAGTCTCTCGGAATAAGTGCCATGTAATTTCCCTGTCTTGATGTGCCAGTAACTCTTTGGCTCATCTCCACCAGTATTCAGCTTCTTCCTTCAGCATATATGTCCCAAAATTGACCTTCTGCTCATCAGAACAATTTAGAACTTCAAAAATCTTCTCGAGTTCCGTCAGCCATCTCTCAGCAACTATTGGGTCATATGCACCCGCAAAAGACAGAGGTCGCGTTCCCAAAAATTCAGACCATTCATTACCATTTCCAGTTCTGTTTCCATTTCGATTTCTTTCATCTCCCCTAACCTCATCATTATTATTAATATTCTAAAGATGTTGCAGAATCTGATTTATAGCAGCTGCCTGAGTTTGAATAGCTGCGGCTATGTTATTTAAGGTAGCATCTGCGCTGCCTGGCAGATTCCTTCTTGGTGGTGCCATAACTCACTGTATTAGTAAAGCAAAATATTAGTTACTATTGAGGTGATCAAGCTCAACAACAGTTCAAAATTTTACAGTAGTTATCACACTACACAAGATTATAAATAGGAAATACTAGTACTTTCCTACTGTATTTATCCGCTACCTTACACAACGTTTTCACATAACTATTCAAGACTCCTTTAAGTCAATCTAGGTAACCACCCACCCCATGGTCGCCGAAGATCGACCACTTTGATACCAACTTTGTAACATTTAGGTTTTTTTTTTCAATACGCATGTTAAATACACCATATATATAAACACAATATATACATATTTATTACAAACCTCATACATGTTATAATTATACAATACAACATTTCAAAACACAATATACATGTTTACATATATATTACAAACCTCACACATATCATATTTATAGAATACAACATTTCAGTAAATAATTAAGAGTCTTTATACAGCACTCCACCCTTGAAATACAAAGGGTGAGGAGGTGGTGCTGACATGTGCTGACATCTAGATCTCCATCAGTAACATCATTTTGTGTTGCATCTCATTTCTTTTTATCTGAACATAACACAACAATAATAGTGAGAACAAAGGTTCCCAGTAGATTTAATATAAATAAAATATGATGAGAAAACATGAATTATGTTCAGCTGTATAAACTACAGAAAAATATCAAAATTTTGAGATAAAAGCATAATTTTTGTTTATGCATAATTATCATACTACACATGCACTAAAAATCCATTTTTTTTAATGCTCTGCCATATCACGGCTTTTAATTTACTCATTTGCTATATGCATAGTGACCGATCGACTACAGTCACAATAAGTGATCAGGGAATGTGAGTACATCACCCTCCTGTCTCCTCACATTACCACTGTCAACCGATTGGAGCGGCCCTCCCTTGGCTCACTCAGGCTAATAGGGCGTCCCTTACTCGATACCGTCTCAAGCCATACAACCAGTCGATATTCATCCATACATATAATTGTATATATATAAATTCATATTCATCAAATAAAATACATAACTATCAAGCAACTCATCATGAGCTTTACGCTTGCCATTTAATTACTTTCATAAAATAACATGCATAATTTTCATATCCAACAATTAATAATTATTCATCACATATCAAATGTCCAATATAATAAATTTTGAATCAAATAAAGAAAAGGGTAATTTTCTTGGACATTTGTCTTCTAAAAATATTTCAACAAATAAAACTATTTTTAGGTAGAAAAACAGTGAACAAGAAAATTATAATAAACCAGCACCTAACACAGCCTACCCATGTTGAAATAACTCAGAACACGGCCTGGACGTGTTCTGTGACCGTTCTTCACTTATTCAATAATATCTCCCTCATATGACATCCGATTGAGGTGATTTCAAAGCCTATAAAAAGCTAAGACAATTATCTACAACTTCAATGTTTATCATTTCTTCAAATTCGTTATGGTTTATTCCCAGAAAATTAAAAATAAAACACTTATTTTTACTATCCTGAATTCCGACCTCTGCTCAATTAATCAACCATATCTCCCACATATGGGCTCCAAATCAAGTAATTCCAAAGCCTATAGATCCGTGAGACATATATCTAAAATTCATATGTTGACCATTTCTTTAAAATCCTTTCCAAATGTTCCTAGAATTCCAAAAACCGAAGCTACCCCAATTATTTCGAAATTCAGCTTAATTTATCTTCTCCTTTGATTTTCTTTTCTATAATCCCATACACCCATATGCATGTCCAAACTTCCAAAACATAATTTCATATAAATATCCAGACCACATGTTATCCAAAATTATATCTAAACAAATCTAAAAATGTATATATAATTTTGTACAAAAATTTATTAGAAGATGTTAATCCTACCTCAAATTCCTTTAAACCCGGTGCTTGATTCCTTTATTTCTCTTTACTCTTCCTTATCCTTCTTCTTCCTCTTTCTCTTCTTCTTCTTTCTCTTCTTCTTCTTTCCCTTTTCTCTTCTTCCCCTTTCTTTTTCTCCCTTTCTTTTTCTTCTCTTTTCTTTTTCTCCTTTTTTTTCTTCTCTTTCCCTCCGTCACTCCCCCCTTCTCCTTCTTATCTTTATTTTATTATTATTATATTATATATTTTGTTTTTCCTTCCTACCCCTACCTACCACCATTTTTCCCCAAAAAACTCATGCCATCATTCATATTTACACCAATGCCATTCTCCATAAATTACATAAATGCCATCCTCCATTAATTACAAAAATGCCATTTTAATGAAATTACATAAATACCATTTTAACCATCCTACTATCTTCTTTTACTTGAGTAAAATTGTAAAATGATTTAATCCTCCCGTGAGGTCCAAAATGCTTTTTCCTCTCTGAAAAAAAATTCCAATTAGTAACATAAAGGAAAAATCGGGGATGTTACATATTGCACCATATATAATGGCCTCGAAGGAACTATAGGAACTCAAGAAACAGTTGGAGGAACTATTAGACAAGCAATTCATTAGACTGAGTGTATTGTAACAACTCCATTTAAGTAAATGTAACAATTTTTTTTTATATTTAAAAAAAATATTCCATGAAGTTATTACTACTTTAATTCTAACCACTTAACTCGTAATAATAATAACTTTAACCAAGCATAATTGTTATTAACAGTGATACAATACTTATAATACAATACTTAGTTTCCATACACACCATTATTTACAAACTGCACACCATTATTTTACAAACATTTGTACAAAGATACATAGTAGCTCTAGTCATCTATGTCAACTACTTCCGGGGACACTGGTGCGGGTGGCACGTCCACCGGAATCTCAGTCACATCTACGACAGATACATCTGATATAGTTGGTAGTTGCCCAAGGTAGGGCACCTCGATCCAACGTACGGTAATAATAAGTGTCATAGAGAAAATCTGCATATTATTTTTCTGAACATGATATGGAAATATAGTGAGAATTAAATCCCAGTAAGTTCAATAATAAATCATAATTTACCATCAATATAGTTCATCATGTCATGTTCAGCTGTATAAACTACAGAAAATATCTTTGGTCACATGAATGCATTATATCTATGCACATAAGAATCATAGAGTAATGATATGTATGACATGATTAACTATTTTTAGAATATCATATGATGACTATCAATTTATTCTCATATCAAGCTACCCCGGTCAGGGTGAGTATTTTCTACTCTCCGGTACGGGTTTTTCTCACTCCGTCCGACATGGCCCATTTCTCTTTCTTTTCTCATTAACATGATCATAACCGTTGGTAGGGCGTCCCCTACTGGTGCACCACACGGATTGCCATGTGACCGTGCTCATTTCTTTTCTTTTCACAATGATAGCGAAAAATATGCATTCAATAACAAGTATGTTATCAAAATATAATTATTACCAAAAATTATTGGTAATCATGCCATGAACATAACCATTTCAAATATCACTTTATAAAATATTTCTGATGTGATCTTAATTAAGCATGATTTTAATACCTTTATGCTTACCTTTTGTTTGATTTAAGTAAAATATAATTAGGAATTAGCTTAGTTTTGTGTTTTGTGTTGTAGGAACAAAGGAAGAAGAAAATGGAAGAAAAAGATAAGAAATTCATGGAAAAATGCTACATTGCAGCGATTCCTGACCGTTCAGCACTGTTTTGAGCATATTTCCCTCTTATGTACTCCAATCAAAGTGATTCAAGTGGCTGTGAAACGATAACACAATCCTCTACAACTTTTATGTTGAACACTTGGTCCAATTCGGGAGATTTCATAGCGTTACAGAGCTTGCAAATCAGAATCATAGTGCAGCAGGGTGAATTCTGACCTTTGGTCACTAATTTTATCATATCTCCTTCAATTTAGATCCGATTGAGGTGATTCCAGCGGCTATGGAAAGAAGAGACATAGAGCTACAACTTTCATGTTCGACACTTGGGCAAATTCTGGACATTTCTGGGCGCCGCGGCGCTTGCAAGTGAGCGCCGCGGCGCCCCGTCCCTCATTCCCCGCAGCGCCGCGGCACTCCACTTGAGCGCCGCGGCGCCCACCGCCGCACCAGGTCGCTGAATTCGCGATTTTAAGGGTTTTTTGACTCTAATTGAAGCCCGATAGGTCGAAATTTGACCTAGAAACACTCCTACACCAATTAGGAAAAGTTAATCTATAAAGAGGGAGCAAAACAAGCAGAGAGGGGAGCCAATTTCTGGATCCAATTCATCACCGAATTCTTCATCTACATTCTTCAATTCTTCTTTTGTTTATCTTATGGCCCTGCGTGGCTAATTCTCTTTAGTTGGTTGAGGTGAGTTGAAACCTCAAGGGATTTTTATACATTGTGAGATGTGGATTTGATGTTATTATTTCAATTTTCTTTGAATATTGATTGTACATCTGTTCTTATTCTTAATGATTATTCATATGATTGCTAGGAGGCCTACTAGTATTTTGTCTGTTTTAATCTACCGCTGAATTGTGTTTTGAACAAAGTTTTCAATTCTGCGATTCGTGAGGCAAATAGGTTTGAGGGTTTTGGATTATAAATCATTGAACCTATGATGAATGATTAACTAAATTAAATATAACTGATGTGTTTATATTTGTTTAGCTCTGTCAGTTTCTCTAGTTCTTCATGCGGTTAGCAAGTTATGTTTTACCGATGTGCTAAAATATGGCTTGTTAATTAGGGTTTAATTAGTGCGATTGTCATTAATTTGCTAGACTTAAGGAGAAACAGGGTTAAAACCCCAATGATAGATATTCATTTGCAGATTGATTATGATGTCGATGATCAATGTAATCCCTTGACGGTGGATACTAACCGAAACCAACGTCTTTATTATTAATCACTTTCGCTTATTTATTTTCATTATTGTTTATTTTACTTAACTTGCGATCATCAATTCCCCCCTTTTTATCACATAAGGTAATTCCAGTCTCTGTGGGATCGACCCTTACTCCCACTACTACAGGTTAGTTTTGAGGTAAGGTATTAATTTGGGTGCACCTGCGACAGTGCGCACCAATTTCCATGTCAAAATTTCACACTTAAGATGGTAAGAAGTTCATACAATGGCAATGGCTATGGCTATACTAGTCATTTATTAAGATTCATCTTTTTTTTTAAATACTAATTTTATTTCTTTATTTTCTTGATGCAGGTTTTCATCCTATCTAACCTTCTCTTACTAATCAGAGCATAACTCCCTCAATTTAACTCTGATGTAGGTGATCGTGGTGTCAATTTCAAGATAAAACAATTATCTAAAACTATTATGTTGAACATTGTAGAGAAATATTAAGAAATCAAGGTGATATTACTCCCTAAATGTATATGTTATTTCTTCTTGGATAGGTTCTGACCTCTACCTACAAATCAGACCATATCTACCTTATATGGACTCCAACTTGAGTGATTCCAGTGGCTTAAAATCCATGACACACATAGTTATAATTCTTATGTTAACCATTTATTTTAATTCCATACAGATAATTCTCAGAAATTAAAATACAAAAGCTATCCTAACAAATTCTTCCCTGATGAACCATTTTCTGACCTTTGACTACTAATCAGCTCATATCTTCCTCATATGGACTCCAAATTGAATAATTCCAGTGGCTGAAAATCTGTGACACATATATCGTTAATTCTTATGTTAACCATTTATTTTAATTCCCTACAGATAATTCCCAGAAATTAAAACACCGAAGCTATCCTAACATATTCTTCCCTGATAAACCATTTTCTGACCTTTGCTTACTAATCGGACCATATCTACCACATATGGACTCCAAATTGAATGCTTTCAGTGGCTAAAAATCTGTGACACACATATCTACAATTCTTATGTTAACCATTTATTTTAATTCCATACAGATAATTCCCAGAAATTAAAATACCGAAGCTATTCTAACATATTCTTCCCTGATTAACCATTTTCTGACCTTCACTACCTAATCGGATCATATCTAGATCATATGGACTCCATATTGAATGATTCCAGTGGCTAAGAGCCCGTGACACACATATCTACATTTTGTATGTTAACCATTTATTTTAATTCCATACAGATAATTCCCAGAAATTAAAATACCGAAGCTATTCTAACATATTCTTTCCTGATGAACTATTTTCTGACCTTTGCTACCTAATCGGATCATATCTACAACATATGGACTCCAAATTGAATGATTCCAGTGGCTAAAAATCTGTTACACACATATCTACAATTCGTATGTTAACCATTTATTTTAATTCCATACATATAATTCACAGAAATTAAAATACCGAAGCTATTCTAGCATATTCTTCCCTGATGAATTATTTTCTGACCTTTGCTACCTAATCAGATCATATCTACATCATATGGACTCCAAATTGAATGATTTGAGTGGCTAAAATTCCATGACACACATATCTACAATCCTTATGTTAACCATTTATTTTAATTCCATACAGATAATTCGCAGAAATTAAAATACTGAAGCTATCCCAACATATTCTTCCTTGATGAACTATTTTCTGACCTTTGCTAACTAATCGGACCTTATCTACATCATATGGACTCCAAATTGAATGATTCCAGTGGCTAAAAATCTGTGACAAATATAGCTACAATACTTATGTTAACCATTTACTTTAATTCTGTATAGATAATTTCCAGAAATTAAAATACAGAAACTTAAAATTTTGCCACCCATAGCCATACATATGCAGAACTTTCTATACCGGCCTAAGTATTCAAACATACATCACATGTAAGATCAATATGTAACATGACATAGCAACATCCATGACCAATCATCACAGTTCTAAGATCAAAATCTCATATAAATATTATAAGTTTCAAAAGTTTTCTTCAAAAAGAAATATTGTTAAACTTACCTAAGAATCTCCCTAGCTTACTTAGTGAATTGGTTTTCTTGTTTCCTCTTGAAAGAAGTAGCAAGATTGCTTCCTTCCTTTAACTTTTCTAGCAGCTTAGGTAAGAGAAGGAGGGTGAATTTTTTGAACCTCAAGGATGAAGAAGAAGAAAAATGGACTCAAGTGGAGATTAAGGTAACTTACCTTGAGTACTTAGCCTTCTAAACTTCTCCTTCTTCTTCCTTCATTTCTTCTCCTCTCTTTCTCTCCTTTCCTCACTCTACCTTGATTCTATTTCTCTCTCTTCCTCACTTGGACAAAATTAAAATGTTGTAAGGTTGGGTTTTCTTATATAGACCACCAAATAATTCACCCTTCATGATCATGGGTCTACCTTATCACAATTAGGATACACTTTGTTGAATTTTTGGAAAACAAACAACTTATGTTCTTGTCTTCCTCTTCCTTAGTCAAGATATGCATAAAAAAAGGAGATTTTTATTTTGAAAATTATGATGATATGTACTTAAGATAAGGGACAAGGTCCCTTTGATTTAGGGATTCATTTCCATTTTCTTTTGTCTTAAACAAGTATGATAGGTTTTTCTTTTTAGGTGGCAAATTTCTAGCCCTTGAATCTCCATTATTTGGTTGATATTATTTGTGTGGGATATGAATGTTTTGTCCTAATGTCATGTATTATCATACCACTTGCTAGAATTATGAGTGTAGGATATAGATGTTTTTGTCATAAAGCCTTGTATTATCATGCCACTTACCAAAATTATGAATGTAGAATCACACCACTTGCTAAATTTTTGTCTTAATGCCATGTAACCTAATCTTTATTATTGTTACATTATTATATCATCACCTAATTTATTTTATTTTATTTTTCCTCTTGGATTTTGGGCTTATTCCTACCCATTTTCTTTGCTTTGGATAAAATTCTACCTTTCTTGGAGGGCTTGGTCACATTTTCATAATTTTTGGGCTATTGGTCCAATTACTATATCCTAGTCCAAGTCTATGTTTTATTTCTTGCTTAGGTTATTCAATGGGCTTGCTAGAAACTTATGTGAAGTGGAAAACTCTATATGAAGTGTCCATAGGTAAAAGCCCAATGTATGGGTAAAGATTTTAAACTTAGTAATTCTAGTTCTTGAATTAGGAAAAATTACCTTAATCCAATGTTCTTGAAATTTTAAGACCTTTACTTGTTTCTAAAAATTTATCTTCCTTATCCAAGAATTTTGCATCTCTTTAGTATGTTATTTCTAATTTCTTTCCTATTAGGTTTTTCCTCTTTATTTGTTCTTAATGTTAGAAACATTTTCTACGCATATACATAAGGTGAAGAATATCTAAGGATTATATTTCCTTAGATATCTAAAATATTGTCTAATAAATTTTATTTCCTTAATTAAATATTTTTGTACTTTTATCAATAAAAGAAACGAAACTAGGGATGTTACATGTATCACCTTTGGGAGCTCCTGTATTGTTTGTTAAGAAGAAAGACGAGAGCTTGAGACTATGCATAGATTACAGACAGTTGAATAAGGTGACTATAAAAAACAAGTACCCTCTCCCTAGGATAGATGACTTATTGGATCAACTGAAGGGAGCCTCCATCTTATCTAAAATTGACTTGAGGTCAGGATATCATCAGATTAGGATCAAGGAGGAGGACATACCAAAAACTGCCTTCAGGACTAGGTGTGGGCACTATGAGTTTCTCGTAATGCCCTCTGGGTTGACGAATGCACCTGCAATTTTCAAGGATTACATGAATCACATTTTTTGACCCTACCTAGATCAATTTGTTGTAGTATTCATTGATGACATCTTGATATATTCTAAGAGTGAGAAAGAACATGAACAACGTCTCCGAATCGTGCTGCAAGTGCTGAAAGAGAAAAAGTTATATGCCAAATTGGAGAAGTGTGAATTTTGGCTGTCAGAGGTAATGTTTCTCGGACATGTCATCTCTAATAGAGGGGTAGCTGTATATCCTAGCAAGATGGAAGTAGTGATTCAGTGGGAGAGACCAAAGATGGTTACGGAAGTCAGAAGTTTCCTGGGTTTGGCAGAATACTACAGGAGGTTTATACAAAACTTCTCTCGTATAGCCTTGCCATTGACTAAATTTACCAGGATGGAAAGTCCTTTCAAATGGACTGATCAATGTGAAGGTAGTTTCTAGGAGCTTAAGACAAGACTGATCACTCCTCCTGTTTTAATTATTCTAGACCCTATAGGACATTTTGAAGTGTATAGTCACACTTCAAAGAAAGGGCTAGGATGTGTGCTGATGCAAGATAAGAGAGTAGTTTCTTACGCCTCTAGGCAACTGAGACCCCACGAAGGAAACTATCCAACCCATGATCTTGAATTGGCAGCAGTGGTGTTTGCCTTAAAGATTTGACAACACTATCTGTACGGGGCAACTTTTGAAGTATATTGTGATCATAAGAGTCTTAAATACCTCTTTGATCAGAAGGAGTTAAATATGAGGCAACGAAGATGGGTAGAATTCCTCAATGATTACAAGTTTAAGATAAAGTATCATCCAGGAAAGGCGAAAGTTGTAGCGGATGCCTTGAGTCCAAAATCTCTGCACATGGGTCAGATAATGGTGTATGAGATGCAGATGCTAGAGGAGTTTCAAAATTTAAAGCTAGCCACTAATTTTACTCCAAAGAAGCTAGTCATTAATGGTTTAAGTATAAGGTGTGACCTTAGAGCCCAAATCAAAGAGGCTCAAGCTCACGAAAAATACTTACAGGATCATAAATACCAAGGTAATTTGTCTATCATGGAAGATGGAGCAATCATATATCACAGAAGGATTCATATCCCTCAAGAACGAGAGTTGAGGACTAAGATCCTGCAGGAAGTGCATCAGAGTAAATACACAGTCTATCCTGGATGCACTAAAATGTACCAGGATTTAAAGAGGATGTATTGGTGGCCAGGGATGAAAAAGGACATTGCCGAGTTTGTGGCGAAATGTCTCATTTGTCAAAAGGTGAAGGTGGAGCATCAAAAGTCAACAGGATTTCTACAACCTCTTGAGATCCCTAAATGGAAATGGGACAGTATCTCAATGGACTTTGTTGTGGGATTACCTAAGACTTTAGTGGGATATGACTCTATCTGGGTAATTGTTGACAGATTAACCAAATCTGCTCACTTTCTGCACATAAAGATTAACTATTCACTGGACAAATTGGCCTAGTTGTACGTCCAGGAAATAGTTAGACTTCATGGAATTCCCTTAAATATCATTTATGATAGAGATCCCAGGTTTACGTCGAGGTTTTGGAAGGTGTTGTAGGAAGTTTTTGGAACCCAGTTGCGGTTCAGTACTGCCTATCATCTTCAGACTGACAGGCAGACAGAACGGACCATTCAAACTCTAGAATATATGTTAAGGGCCCGTGTAATAGAGCAAGGTAAATGATGGGATAAGTACCTACCTTTAGTGGAGTTTTCTTATAATAATAGTTATCACTCCAGTATTAAGATGGCCCCCTACGAAGCTTTATACGGTAGGATGTGCCGATCTCCACTATGTTGGTTTGAGGTAGGAGAAAAGAACTTGCTGGATCCTGATTTAGTTCAACAGACCACTGAACAAATGAGGATGATACAAGATAAAATACTTACAGCTCAAAGTAGGCAAAAGAGTTACTATGATAACAGACATAGACCTTTAGAGTTTGGGGAAGGAGACCATGTATTTCTGAAACTTTCCCCGACTACTGGAGTTGGTGGGTCTCTCAAAACTAGAAAGCTAAGTCCGCGATTTTTTGGGACCCTATCAGATTTTGAAGAAAGTGGGGACGTCAGCATATCAAGTTGCCCTTCCACCGAATTTGTCCAACCTGCACAATGTTTTCCATGTATCACAGCTACGGAAGTATCTTCCAGATTCTTCACATATAATACGAGATGAACCAATACAAATAAAGGAGAACATGACATACCAGCTAGTACAAGCATCTATATTGGACACTGACGTGAAGCAATTGCGGAACAAAACTATTCCCCTAGTTAAGGTGTTATGGGAAGGTTTGACTCCGGAAGAAGCAACTTGAGAACTAGAAGAAGGAAATAAAATTTCATGTATTAATAAAAGTACAAGAGTATTCAAAGTAACATCCCTAATTTCATTTCTTTTATTGATAAAGGTACATAAATATTTAATTAAGGAAATAAAATTTATTAGACAATTTTTAGATATCTAAGGAAATATAATCCTTTGAAATTCTTCAACTTACGTGTATGCATCGAAATGTTCTAATATTAATGGAATAGGTAAAGAAAGAAAACCTAAGATGAAATATTAGAAATAAGCATGCTAAAGAAAGGTGAAATTCTTACGCAAGGAAGATAAATTTTTGTGAAGTAAGTAAAGGTCTTTAAATTTCAAGAAGATTGGATTAGGGTAATTTTTCTTAATTTAAGAGCAAAAGTTACTAAGTTTAGTATCTCCACCCATAAATTGGGCTTTCACCTATGGAAACTTCATATAGAGTTTTTCTACTTCACATGTATTTTTAGCAAGCCAATAGGATAGTCCAATAAAGAAATAAAATAAAAACTTGGACTAGGATGGAATTGGACCGGTAGCCCAAAAATCATGAAAATGTGACCAAGCCCATTATGAAAGGTAGAATTTTAATTAAAGTAAAGAAAATGGGCAAGAATAAGCCCAAACCCAAGAGGAAAAAAAAAGTAAAGTGATGAAATAATGGTGTAATCAAGATTATGTGATATGGCTTTAAGACAAAAATTTAGCAAGTGGTGTGATATCCTACATTCATAATTTTAGCAAGTGGTATGGTAATACAAGGCTTTAGGACAAAACATCTATATCCTACACTCATAATTTTAGCAAGTGGTATGATAATACGCCAACAAAACATTCCTATCCCACACAAATAATTTCAACCAAATAATGGAGATTCAAGGGTTAGAAATTTGCCACCTAAAAAGGAAAACCTATCATACTTGATTAAGACAAAAGAAAAAGGAAATGAATCCTTAAATCAAAGGGACCTTGTCCCTTATCTTAGAAACATATTATCATAATTTTCAAAATACAAATCTCCTTTTTCTATGCATATCTTGACTAAGAAAGAGGAAGACAAGAACATAAGTTGTTTGTTTTCCAAAATATTCAACCAAGTGTATCCTAATTGTGATAAGGTAGACCCATGATTATGAAAGTTGAATTATTTGATGGTCTATTTAAGCAAAACCCATCCTTACAACATTAGAATTTTCGACCAAGTGAGGGAGAGGAAAAATAGAAGCAAGGTAGAGTGAGGAAAGGAGAGGAAGAAAGGAAGAAAGAGGAAGGAGAAGTCTAGAAGATTAAGTGCTCTAGGTAAGTTTAACAATATTTCTTTTTGAAAAAAAGTTTTGAAACTTGTAATATTTATATTAGATTTTGATCTTAGAACTTTAATGATTGGTCATGGATGTTGCTATATCATGTTACATATTATGTATGTTTGAATACTTAGGTTGGTGTAGATAGTTCTGCATAGGTATGGCTATGGTTGGCAAACTTTTATGCTTTTATTTTTAAAATTCTCGGAAGAATTGGTAATGAATTAAAACAAATGGTTAACATAAAAAATGTAGATCTATGTCTTACGGATTTTTACCTATTGGAATCACGCAATTTGGAGTCCATATGAGGTAGATATGGTCTGATTAGTAAGCAAAGGTCAGAAAATGGTTAATCAGGGAAGAATATGTTAGGATAGCTTCTGTGTTTTAATTTCTGGGAACATTCTGTAGGGAATTAAAATAAATGGTTAACATAAGAATTATAACTATATGTGTCACGGAGTTTTAGCCACTGCAATCAGTTAATTTGGAGTCCATATGAGGTAGATATGGTCCGATTAGTAAGCAATGGTCAGAAAATGGTTAATCAGGGAAGAATATGTTAGGATAGCTTTTGTGTGTTAATTTCTGGGAACATTCTGTAGGGAATTAAAATAAATGGTTAACATAAGAATTATATCTATTTGTGCCATGGATTTTAAGCTACTGAAATAACTTAATTTGGAATTATTAAGAGGGAGATATGGATAGATTAGTAGGTAGAGGTCAGAACCTACCCGAGAACAAATAATATGTTCTTTGAGGGAATAATATCACCTTGATTTATTAATATTTCGATATAATGTTCAACATAATAGTTTTAGATAATTGTTTCATCTTGAAATTGACACTAAGATCACCTACGGCGGAGTTAAATTGAAGGAGTTATGCTCTGATTAGTAAGAGAAGGTTAGATATGATGAAAACCTGCATCAAGAAAATAAAGAAATAAAATTAATATTTAAAAAAGAAGACGAATCTTATAAATAAAAATAATAAATGACTAGTATATGCCATATCCATTGCCATTGTATGAACTTCTTGCCATCTTAAGTGTGAAATTTTGACATGGAAATATTTTATAAAGTGATATTTGAAATGGTTATGTTCATTGCATGATTACCAATGATTTTTGGTAATAGTTATATACTTATTATTGAAAGCATATTTTTGGCTATCATTGTGAAAAGAAAAGAAATGAGCACGGTCACATGGCAATCTGTGTGGTGAACCAGTAGGGGACGCCCTACCAATGGTTATGATCATGTTAATGAGAAAAGAAAGAGAAAGTGGGCCATGTCGGATGGAGCGAGAAAATCCTGTACTGGAGAGTAAAAAATACCCACCCTGACCGGGGTAGCTTGATATGAGAATAAATTGATTGTCATCATATGATATTCTAGAAATAGTTAATCTTGTCATACATGTCATTATTGTAGGATTCTCATGAACATAGATATAATGATGCGTTCCTCTAAACGAAGAAACGAAGTGTTTGGCGAAAGCAAGGATCGTCTTGAAAATTCAATGGATGTTTGATCGTCACGAGTTGCCTTGATAAGATCGGATTCAGTTCTTTGTCCAAGAACTAAGGGAAGCTCTCAGTTTAGGAGAAAACTCAATCATTATTAATCATCAAAATCTATCTTCAATACATGAACCTAACGAACTCTTATATAGACAATCAAACCTAACCCTAGTAGGAAACCCAAGATGCCTTAAACTCCTAATTGGACTTCTAATAGAATATGGCCCAAATAACACTAGTTAGTTGGCCCAACTAAACTAACAAAAATAAACCCATAATTAAACTACTATTTGGGCTGCATAAAGAATGGGCCCAAATGCTAATAATATCCAAAAAAAAACATTTTAAACTAAAGCCCATAATACACCTTTAGTCCATGCATATTTGGGCTAGTTGTCATCAAGATCCAATAAGCTTTACATGGCCTCTAGACTGTCCTCTTTAATGTCATCCTCAAGGCTACAAAGTGTGGCCCACTTTATGTCTTGACTTGGCCTAATAACTTTCTCTTTAGCCTGCACATCCAAGATCAAGTCCAGTAAAGCTTCTTTGGCCCGCTTTGCCCTGCTCCTAGTCATTGGACCGCCTATCCCTTGCAAAGGATCTTGGGAATAGTTTATAGTAGCTTTGACAGCACCTTGATCTCCACCATTATCAATATCATCATTCGACTACATATTAAGAGCACGTCGAGTAACTAATACTTCTCCATGCACTGGTTCACCAATCCTTATGTCACTGCAATCCTCCAATGGTGGCATCTCATCATCACTTGAATGCTCACTTTCCATGCCTCCATCATCAAGAAGAACAATGGCTCTCTTGTTAGGACACTGTGATGCAATATGCCCCAACCCGTGACATCTAAAACATTTTGTATCTCGTGCTCTAAAGTAAGTAGAAGTATCATTCTTAGCCTTGGGATTAGGGGCTGTAATTGCATTCCTCCCCTTGCTCTCTTCCTTCGGCCTAGTAGCAGCCTTATGGTTATCTTGCCAATTCGGCTTCCATGGAGTTTTAGGAATTGAGCCAAATTTAAAAGATGTTGTAACCTTTAACTGCTTCTCAACTTTAATTGCTTTATGCAGTAAATCCTCCATCTCTACATAATGGTGCATATCTACTACATCTTCAATTTCTTTCCTCAAACCACCTATAAACCTTGCCATTGTAGCCTCTCTATCCTCTTCAATATTAGCTTTCATCATGGCCATCTCCATCTCATTGTAGTAATCCTTTACACTCATAGATCCTTGATGCAGATTTTGTAATTTTCTGAATAAGTCTCTATAGTAATGGCTAAGAATAAACCGTTTTCTCATCACAACCTTCATCTCTTCCCATGACCGAATAGATCTCTCACCACTTCTCTGCCTATTAATTGCTAATTGATCCCACCAAATACTAGCATAGTTAGTAAACTCCACAGCAGTTAGCTTCACCTTTTTCTCCTCAGTATAATCATGACACTCAAACATATGTTCCACCTTCCTCTCCCACTCTAAGTAAAGTTCAGGGTCAAGCTTACCTTGGAATGTAGGAATAGTCATTTTTATGTTTCCTAAGCCATTATCATGCCTAGGAGCTATCCTCCTTTCCTTTCTTGACCCGAATGCTTCACTATCTGAATATTCCCCTTCTCCCTCATCAAACCCAAACTGTTTGGTAAGCTTAGGCTGGGATGGTGAATCAAGGTTATCCAGCCTCATATTCAGCAACTTAAACTGATCTTGAACTACTTTCATAAAGAGTTTAAGGTCAATTTTAGGTTGATTTCTTTCACTACTCATGTTTGTCTCACAAACCTCACGTGTTTTGCACTCAATTTTACTCTCTTTCCCTTAAAGCTCTTAAACAAGAACTTGATCAACAAACTTATCAAAGAAAACAAGTGAATTAAGAATGATAAGAATAAATTTTCAAACAATGACAACTCTAAGAACTGAATTTGAAAAATATGAGGGATACTAATATCAGTATGCTGTTTTTTTTTTTGCTTTTTTTTGAACGAATTTCTCTTCTTCTTTTTTGAATGAACTTCAGCTCACCTCCTTTTTTTTGAGCGAATTTCTGTTTTTTTTACGAATTATTTTTTAGGAGAAGAGACCAAATTCAATTAGGACTAGGAATCTGATTTTTTTTTTCGAAATTTAAATTTTTAGAAGTAGAAACTAAATTGCACTAGGATTAGGAAAAGGAAATTAACTAGAACTAGGACTTTTTTTTTCTAGGAACTAGAAGAACATTAACTAGAACTAAAACTCTAATTTGACCTAAAGAAAGGTAGAAGAAAAAGAAAAAAAGACTCTAGAAAACAAATAGAAAATAAAAGACAGGACACCAACCAACTTTCAAGGAGTCAAAGCTCTGATACCAAATGATGCATTCCTCTAAACGAAGAAACAGAGTGTTTGGCGAAAGTAAGGATCGTCTTGAAAATTCAATGGATGTTTGATCGCCAGGAGTTGCTTCGATAAGATTAGATTCAGTTCTTTGCCCAAGAACTAAGGGAAGCTCTCACTTTAGGAGAAAACTCAATCTTTATTAATCATCAAAATCTGTCTTCAATACATGAACCTAATGAACTCTTATATAGACAATCAAACCTAACCCTAGTAGGAAACCCAAAAGGCCTTAAACTCCTAATTGGATTTCTAATAAAATATGGCCCAAATAACACTAGTTAGTTGGCCCAACTAAACTAACAAAAAAAACCCATAATTAAACTACTATTTGGGCTGCATAAAGAATGGGCCCAAATGCTAATAATATCCAAAACAAAACATTTTAAACTAAAGACCATAATACATCTTTAGTCTATGCATATTTGGGCTAGTTGTCTTCAAGATCCAATAAGCTCTACAATGCTTTTGGACTGTCCTCTTTAATGTCATCCTCAATGCTGCAAAGTGTGGCCAACTTTATGTCTTGACTTGGCCTAATAACTTCCTCTTTCGCCTGCACATCCAAGATCAAGCCCAGTAAAGTTTCTTTGGCCCACTTCGCCCTGCTCCAAATCATTGGACCGCCTATCCCTTGCAAAGGATTTTGCGAACGGTTTAAAGTAGCTTTGACAGCACCTTGATCTCCATCATATAGTGCATTCATGTGACCAAAAATATTTTCTGTAGTTTATACAGCTGAACATGACGTGATGAGCTATATTGATGATGATTTATTGTTGAACTTACTGGGATTTAATTCTCACTATATTTCCATATCATGTTCAGAAAATTAGTTATGCAGATTTTTCTACGGCTCTGGATTTTAGTGCACGTTGGATCGAGTACTTTATGTTGGGCAGATCCCAGAAGCAAATAAAATGTTTGTGGTCGAGTTGGCTTAGATCCCGGTGAAGGTGCAACGACCCGCACCAGTATCTCCGGAATTGGTCAACCAAAATAAATAAGATGTAGATTTTTATGTGTTTGATATATTGTACGTATGTTTTAATTAATGACATGTATGTAAACTCTATATTGTATAATAATAATAAAATAAAAAGTTGTTACATAAATGTAACATCCCTAATTTTGTTTCATGTATTAATAAAAGTACAAGAGTATTCAAAGTAACATCCTTAATTTCATTTCTTTTATTGATAAAGGTACATAAATATTTAATTAAGAAAATAAAATTTATTAGACAATTTTTAGATATCTAAGGAAATATAATCCTTAGAAATTCGTCAACTTACGTGTATGCCTAGAAATGTTCTAATATTAATGGAATAGGTAAAAAAAGAAAACCTAAGAGGAAATATTAGAAATAAGCATGCTAAAGAAAGGTGAAATTCTTAGGCAAGGAAGATAAATTTTTATGAAGTAAGTAAAGGTCTTAAAATTTCAAGAAGATTGGATTAGGGTAATTTTTCTTAATTTAAGAGCAAAATTTACTAAGTTTAGTATCTCCACCCATAAATTGGGATTTCACCTATAGACACTTCATATAGAGTGCTTCTACTTCACATGAATTTTTATCAAGCCAATAAGATAGCCCAATGAAGAAATAAAACATAAACTTAGACTAGGATATAGGAATTGGACCAGTAGCCCAAAAATCATGAAAATGTGATCAAGCCCATTATGAAAGGTAGAATTTTAACCAAAGTAAAGAAAATGGGCACGAATGAGCCCAAACCCAAGAGGACAAATAAAAATAAAAATAAAAGTAAAGTGATGAAATAATGGTGTAATTAAGATTAGGTGACATGGCATTAAGACAAAAATTTAGCAAGTGGTGTGATATCGTACATTCATAATTTTAGCAAGTGGTATGATAATACAAGGCTTTAGGACAAAACATCTATATCCTGCACTCATAATTTTAGCAAGTGGTATGATAATACATGGCATTAGGACAAAACATTCCTATCCCACACAAATAATTTCAACCCAATAATGGAGATTCAAGGGCTAGAAATTTGCCACCTAAAAAGGCAAACCTATCATACTTGATTAAGACAAAAGAAAAAGAAAAAGAATCCCTAAATCAAAGGGATCTTGTCCCTTATCTTAGAAACATATTATCATAATTTTCAAAATACAAATCTCCTTTTGCTATGCATATCTTGACTGAGGAAGAGGAAGACGAGAACATAAGTTGTTTGTTTTCCAAAAAATTCAACCAAGTGTATCCTAATTATGGTAAAGTAGACCCATGATTATGAAAGGTGAATTATTTGATGGTGTATTTAAGCAAAACCCACCCTTAAAACAATAGAATTTTCGTCCAAGTGAGGGAGAGAAAAAATAGAAGCAAGGCAGAGTGAGGAAAGGAGAGGAAGAAAGGGAGAAAGATGAAGGAGAAATCTAGAGGATTAAGTGCTCCAGGTAAGTTTAACAATATTTCTTTTTGAAGATAAGTTTTGAAACTTGTAATATTTATATTAGATTTTGATCTTAGAACTTTAATGATTGGTCATGGATGTTGCTATATCATGTAACATATTATGTATGTTTGAATACTGAGGTTAGTGTAGATAGTTCTGCATAGGTATGGATATGGATGGCAAACTTTTATGCTTCTGTTTTTAAAATTCTGGGAAGAATTGGTAAGGAATTAAAACAAATGGTTAACATGAAAAATGTAGATGTATGTCTCTTGGATTTTTAATCATTAGAATCACTCCATTTGGAGTCCATATGAGGTAGATATGGTCTGATTAGTAAGCAAAGGTCAGAAAATGGTTAATCAGGGAAGAATATGTTAGGATAGCTTTTGTGTTTTAATTTTTGGGAACATTCTGTAGGGAATTAAAATAAATAGTTAACATAGGAATTTTAGCTATATGTGTCACGGAGGTTTAGCCACTGGAATCACTTAAGTTGGAATTATTATGAGGGAGATATGGACAGATTAGTCTGTAGAGGTCAGAACCTACCCAAGAAGAAATAACATGTTCTTTGAGGGAGTAATATCACCATGATTTCTTAATCTTTTGTTCAACTGTTCAACATAAGAGTTTTAGATAATTGTTTGGTCTTTAAATTTATATCAAGATCACCTAAATCGGAGTTAAATTGAGGGAGTTATTCTCTGATTAGTAAGAGAAGGTCAGATAGGATGAAAGCCTGCATCAAGAAAATAAAGAAATAAAATTAATATTTAAAAAAGAAGAAGAATCTTATAAATGAAAATAATAAATGACTAGTATATGCCATAGCCATTGCCATGGTATGAACTTCTTACCATCCTAAATGTGAAATTTTGACTTGGAAATATTTTATCAAGTGATATTTGAAATGGTTATGTTCATGGCATGATTACCAATGATTTTTGGTAATAGCTATATACTTATTATTGAAAGCATATTTTTGGCTATCATTGTGAAAAGAAAAGAAATGAGCATGATCACATGGCAATCTGTGTGGTGCACCAGTAGGGGATGTCCTACCAACGGTTATGATCATGTTAATGAAAAAAGAAAGAGAAAGTGGGCCTTGTCGGACTGAGCGAGAAAAGCCCGTACCGAAAAGTAGAAAATACTCACCCTGACTTGGGTAGCTTGATATGAGAATAAATTGATAGTCATCATATGATATTCTAGAAATAGTTAATCCTGTCATACATGTGATTATTGTACGATTCTCATGTACATAGATATAGTGCATTCATGTGACCAAAGATATTTGTTGTAGTTTATACAGCTGAACATGACGTGATGAGTTATATTGATGATAATTTATTGTTGAACTTACTGGGATTTAATTCTCACTATATTTTCATATCATGTTCAAAAAATTAATTATACAGATTTTTCTATGGCTCTGGCTTTTAGTGCACGTTGGATCGAGTACTTTATGCTGGGCAGATCTCAGAAGAAAATAAAATGTTTGTGGTCGAGTTGGCTTAGATCTCGGTAAAGGTGCATCCACCCACACCTGTATCTCCGGAATTGGTCAACCAGAATAAATAAGATGTAGATTTTTATGTGTTTCATATGTTGTACGTATGTTTTGATTAATGACATGTATGTAAACTCTATATTGTATAATAATAATAATAATAAAAGTTGTTACATCTTGCATGTGGTATATAGAGCAATTCTAAAGAACAAATTTAGCAATACAAACAAACAACAAAATAAAATCAATCAAAACAAAGTTAGGCTCACCAAGGATAGCCTAACCATTGAAGTTGGACTCAATTCTATATTCTTATCTTGAAAAAAAGAGCAATAAATGAATGATTTTATAACTCAATATGTAAATAATATATACTATAATGGAACGAGACAAGGTAAAGGCATGTGTTACAACTCCAAACCAAGAGTATGTAATTGGTGTGGGTATTGAGAATAATCTCACATATAAGCCTTTGATTTGATACAAACATAATTTGTATATCTGATATAGCATAATAACAATGCATGCAATTCATATACACAGGAGAACTCCACTCTTTATACTATACTGAATCAGTTATTATAAACTAAACATAACCATTATATAGACGAAAGCAGATATCCTACTTGTGGTATATGGAGTATTTTTAGAGTACAAATTCACAATACAGAAAGAAAATAAAATGAAGCTCATTAGAACAAAGTTGGGCTCACCAAAGGACAACCTAACAACTTATTTCACTGTTGAGAATATATCAAACTCTATATCCATATTTGAAACATATGAGCAATAAAGGATTGAGTTTTGTAACTTAATGAGCAGATAATACACACTATAATAGAACATGATAAGCCAACATCATGATTTTTTCATATTAAAATTATAAAGCCAGATAAAAAAAATTATAGTAAAAAAACATAAAGTTAACAAAAACAATATAATAAAATTTAAATAAATCAAGAAAGTTGATTTTTTTTAAATAGATAAATAGTTGTTGTAGACAATTTAAAAAAGTTCCAAATTTTTTTTATCACAGGTAGTAGGGGTGTAAGCGGGTCGGGTTGAGAGAAAATTTCAATCCGACTGAAGTTTGGTCCGATCACAATATTCCCATCTAAAACCGACCGTGTAGTCAGTTGAACCAAATATGTCGGGTTACTTCGGGTTGTCTAGGTTGGTAGTGTAACATCCTTAATTTTGTTTCTTTTATTAATAAAGGTACATAAATATTTAGTTAAGAAAATAAAATTTATTAGACAATTTTTAGACATCTAAGGAAATATAATCCTTATAAATTCTTCACCTTATATGTATGCATAGAAAATGTTTCTAACATTAAGGAAATAAGTAAACAGAGAAAAACTATTAGGAAAAAAATTGAAATAACATACTAAAGAAAGACAAAATTCTTGGGTAAAGAAGATAAATTTTTGGAAAGTAAATCAAAATCTTAAAATTTCAAGAAGATTTAATTAGGGTAATTTTTCTTAATTCAAGAACTAGAGTTCCTAAGTTTAACATCTCCATCCATACATTGGGCTTTCACCTATGGACACTTCATATAGAGTTTTTTCACTTCACATAAGTTTCTAGCAAGCCAATATGATAGCCCAAGCAAGAAATAAAACATAGACTTGGACTAGGATATAGAAATTGGACTAATATTCCACATAACATAAAAATGTGACCAAACCCTCCATGAAAGGTAGAATTTCAACCAAAGCAAAGAAAATAGGTAAGAATGAGCCTAAATCCAAGAGGGAAAAATAAGAATCATGTGACGAAATAGTAGTGTAATAATAATCAAGATTAGGTCATATGACATTAGGACAAAACATCTATATCCTATATTCATAATTTCAACAAGTAGGTAATAATACATGGTATTAGGATAAAATATCTATATCCTACATTCATAATTTCAATAAGTAGGTAATAATATATGGCATTATGACAACATCCTTATCCTACACAAATAGTTTTAGCCAAGCAAGGGAGACTCAAGAGCTGGAAATTTGCCACCTAGAAAGAAAAACTTATCATACTTGATTAAGAAAAAAGAAAAAAGAACTGAATCCCTAAATCAAAGGGACCTTGTCCCTTGTTTTAAGAATATTTTATCATAATTTTTAAAATACAAATCTCCTTTTATTATGCATATCTTGACTAAGGGAGAGGAAGACAAGAACATGAGTTGTCTTTCCCTAAAAAATAACCATGTGCATCCTAATTGTGATAAGGTAGACTCATGATTATGAAAAGTGAACCACTTGATAGTTTATTTAAGCAAAACCTACCCTTATAACATTATAATTTCATCCAAGTGAGGGAGATGAAAAACATAAGCAAGGTAGAGTGGGGAAATAAGAGAAAGAGAGGAGAAGAGAGGAAGGAAGAGGAAGGAGAAGTTTAGAGGACTAAGTACTCAAGGTAAGTTAGCTTAATCTTTACTTGAATCCATCTTTTCTCTTCTTCTTTATAGTTCAAAACTCACCCTCCTTCTCTTATTTAAGCAGCTAGAAAAGTTAAGGGAATGGAGGAATCTTACTACTTCCTTCAAAAGGAAACAATAAAAAGAATTCACTAAGTGAGTTAGGGAGATCTTTAGGTAGGTTTAACAATATCTGTTTTTGAAGAAAAGCTTTGAAATTTGTTGTAACATCCTATAATTTTTAAATATTTTCCTTATAAATTCTTTACCTTACATATATGCATAGAAATGTTCTAATATTAATGGAATAGGTAAAGAAAGAAAACCTAAGAGGAAATATTAGAAATAAACATGCTAAAGAAAGGTGAAATTCTTAGGTAAGGAAGATCAATTTTTGTGAAGTAAAGGTCTTAAAATTTCAAGAAGATTGGATTAGGGTAATTTTTTCCTAATTTAAGAGTAAAAGTTACTAAGTTTAGTATCTCCACCCATAAATTGGGCTTTCACCTATGGACACTTCATATAGAGTTTTTCTTCTTCACATAAATTTTTAGCAAACCAATAGGATAGCCTAATGAAGAAATAAAACATAGACTTGGACTAGGATATAGAAATTGGACCGATAGCCCAAAAATCAAGAAAAAGTGACCAAGCCCATTATGAAAGGTAGAATTTTAACCAAAGTAAAGAAAATGGGCAAGAATGACCCAAACCCAAGAGGAAAAATGAAAATAAAATAAAAATAAAGTGATGGAATAATGGTGTAATCAAGATTAGGTGATTTGACATTAAGACAAAAATTTAGCAAGTGGTACGATAATACAAGAATTTAGGACAAAACATCAATATCCTACACTCATAATTTTAGCAAGTGGGTAATAATACATAGCATTATGACAAAACATCTTTATCCCACACAAATAATTTCAACCAAATAATGGAGATTCAAGGGCTAGAAATTTGCCACTTAAAAAGGCAAATCTATCATACTTGATTAAGACAAAAGAAAAAGGAAATGAATCCCTAAATCAAAGGGATCTTGTCCCATATCTTAAGAACATATTATTATAATTTTCAAAATACAAATCTCCTTTTCCTATGCATATCTTGACTAAGGAAGAGAAAGACAAGAACATAAGTTGTTGTTTTCCAAAAATTCAACCAAGTGTAATCTAATTGTGATAAGGTAGACCTATGATCATGAAATGTAAATTATTTGAGGGTCTATTTAAGCAAAACCCACCCTTACAACATTAAAATTTTCGTCCAAGTGAGGAAGAGGAAAAATAGAAGCAAGGTAGAGTGAGGAAAGGAGAGGAAGAAAGGAAAAAAGAGGAATGAGAAGTCTAGAAGACTAAGTGCTCCAAGTAAGTTTAACAATATTACTTTTTGAAGAAAAGTTTTGAAACTTATAATATTTATATGAGATTTTGATCTTAGAACTTTGATGATTGGTCATGGATGTTGCTATATCATGTTACATATTGATCTTGTATGTGATGTATATTTGAATACTTAGCCTGGTATAGAAAGTTCTACATAGGCATGGCTATCGGTGCCAAAATTTTAAGCTTCTGTATTTTAATTTCTGGAAATTATCTGTAGGGAATTAAAATAAATGGTTAACATAAGAATTAAAGATATATGTGTCACGGATTTTTAGCTCGAATCACTCAATTTGGAGTCCATATGAGGAAGATATGAGCCGATTACTAGTCAAAGGTCAGAAAATGGTTCATCAGGGAAGAATATGTTAGGATAGCTTCTGTGTTTTAATTTTTGAGAATTATCTGTAAGGAATTAAAATAAATGGTTAACATATGAATTAAAGATATATGTGTCACGGATTTTTAGCCACTGAAATCATTCAATTTGGAGTCCATATGAGGAAGATATGAGCCAATTAGTAGTCAAATGTCAGAAAATGGTTCATCAGGGAAGAATATGTTAGGATAGCTTCTATGTTTTAATTTCTGAGAATTATCTGTAGGGAATTAAAATAAATGATTAACATAAGAATTAAAGATATATGTGTCACGGATTTGTAGCCACTGGAATCATTCAATTTAGAGTTCATATGAGGTAGATATGTTCCGATTAGTAAACAAAGGTCAGAAAATGGTTAATCAGGGAAAAATATGTTAGGATAGCTTCGGTGTTGTAATTTCTGGGAACCTTCTATAAGGAATTAAAATAAATGGTTAACATATGAATTATAGATATATATGTGACGGATTTTTAGCCACTGGAATCACTTAATTTGGAATTCTTATGAGGGAGATATAGACAAATTTGTTGGTAGAGGCAGAACCTATCCGAGAAGAAATAACCTGTACATTGAAGGAGTAATATCACCTTGATTTATTAATATTTCGATACAATGTTCAATATAATAGTTTTAGATAATTGGTTTATCTTAAAATTGACACCAAGATCACGTACATCGGAATTAAATTGAGGGAGTTATGCTCTGATTAGTAAGAGAATGTTAGATGTGATGAAAACCTGCATCAAGAAAATAAAGAAATAAAATTAATATTTAAAAAAGAAGACGAATCATATAAATAAAAAATAATAAATGACTAGTATATGCCATATCCATTGCCATTGTATGAACTTTTTACCATCTTAAGTGTGAAATTCTGACATGGAAATATTTTATAAAGTGATATTTGAAATGGTTATGTTCACGGCATGATTACCAATGATTTTTGGTAATAGTTATATTTTGATGAACATACTTGTTATTGAAAGCATATTTTTGGCTATCATTGTGAAAAGAAAAGAAATAAGCATGGTCACATGGAAATCCATGTGGTGCACCAGTAGGGGACTCCTTACCAACGGTTATGATTATGATTATGAGAAAAGAAAGAGAAAGTGTGCCATGTCGGACGGAGCGAGAAAAGCCCGTACCGGAGAGTAGAGGATACTCACCCTGACCTAGGTAACTTGAAATGAGAATAAGTTGATAGCCATCATATGATATTATGAAAATAGTTAATCCTGTCATACATATCATTACTGTATGATTCTTATTTGCATAGATATAATGCATTCATGTGACCAAAGATATTTTTTGTAGTTTATACAACTGAACATGACGTGAAGAGCTATATTGATGATGATTTATTGTTGAACTTACTGGGATTTAATTCTCACTATATTTTCATATCATGTTCAGAAAATTAGTTACACAGCTTTTTTCTATGGCTCTGGCTTTTAGTGCACATTGGATCGAGTTACTTTATGTTGGACATATCTCAGAATCAAATAAGAAGTTTGTGGTCGAGTTGGCTCAGATCCCGGTGATGGTGCAACCACCCGCACCTATATCTCTGGAATTGGTCATCCAAAATAAACAATATGTAAATATCTATGGGTTTGATATGTTGCATGTATGTTTTGATTAATGACGTGTATGTGAACTCAATATTGTATAATAGTAAAGAAAAAAAAGGTTGTTACATAATTGGTATCAGAGCAGGTCGATCCTAGATGGCCAGTGGGTGGTTGGTTATCTGAATTGATCTTATAGTATCTTGAGTATGTTGTGGTAGTGCTGTGTAAGGGATTAGTGATTTCATATAGGTAAGAAATTACTAGTGTTTCTTATCTATATGCCGAGTTGGTGTTATGACTGTTGTTAAATATGTTTTTTTAAACTAACTATTGGGCTTGATCACCTCAATAGCAATATAACTTTATTTTTGCCACAGTAAGAAATGACACCACCAAGGAGGAATCTGGCAAACAATGCGGAGGAAATCCTACACAACCTTGCCACAAAATTTTGGGAATTTGATATTGATTTACTCGTTAGAACCCAACTAGTATCTATATCCCTATATAGAATGATATCGATTGAATTTAAAAAAAGATAGTTACAAGACTTGTTAGACAAGGTATTTAAATGCCCCAGTACTTTTATTCGGAGTGCTCCAGTTCTATCTATGAAAAAGAAAGATGGATAACTATGACTATGCATAGATTATATACAGTTGAATAAGGTGACAATGTAGAATAAAAACCCATTACCTCGTATAGATTACCTGTTTGACTAGTTATAAGGTGTTCAATATTTTTCTACAAATTGATTTGGGATATGAGTAACGTTAATTAAGGATAAGAGAAGTTGATGTACGAAAATTTTATTTTAGGACTTATTATGGGCATTATGAGTTCTTGGTGATGTCATTTAAATTGACAAATATTTTAGCTGCATTCATAGATTTAATGAATAGTAATTAGGTCATCCCTGGATCAGTTTGTTTTTATTGATGATATACTAGAATATTTCAAAAGTTCAGAGAATCATAAGCAACATTCAAAGAGAGCTTTACCAACTCTAAAGGAGTATGGTTGGTAAATATGGTATCCAATTAAACTCTAAGAAAGTAAAAGTAGTACAATAATAGCTACGTTTTACTTCATTTAAAGATGAAGATCCAAATCCAATTTACGCTTCCTGCGGTTATCTACCGTCCATTTTATTTGAGTCATAGTTGGATCAGGTACATGAATATATGCTTGTAAAGCATCAATCAACTCCTTAACATTTGAAGCTGAGATGAGAATTCGTCGTGTTGAGTGTGAGATGAACCTTTGTTCCACAGCATGATCAAGGAAAGACAACAAACCATCAAAGAAGTGGTTAACATTTAACAAACCTATCGGTTTGTGATGCATATTTAGTTGTGCCCAAGAGACTATTTGGAAAATTTCTTCTAAAGTACCAAAACCCCCTGGTAAGGCAATGAAGGCATCAGCATTGCAAATCCTTCTAGCCATGCGCTCATGCATGGAAGCTACGCTAAACTCTTCCCCAATTGTCTTTCCTATGATGTTAGATGCAGCTAGAGTTGTAGGAATAATACCTAGAACTTGGCATCCTCCTACATGGGCAACTGTAGACACACACCCCATTAACCCACGGTTATCTCCACCATAGACTAAATAAATTTTTCTTCTGGCCAGTACCATACCCAGGTTTTGTGCAGCTTTCACATACTCTCCATCTTTACCAGGACTAGAACCATAAAAAGACACAAATATTTCGAAATTGACGAAATGCGATTCCCTCCATAGTTGCACACACCTTGACTTGGAGTATGAAAGTAAAGATATTAATGTGTTCATTTATAGAACTCAGAGAATGGCATACTTATGATAGCTATGTGCATAGGCCAGGAATAATTAGAACAGTTATGTAAGTGATTGGTGGATATCAGCTAAATTGAAGGTGAAATTTTCTAAAATGACGGCAAGCATATATATGTATAGTAGTTGTGATAGTCGCTCATATTAGGCATATAAAGAGAATAATGTTAAGATATCATCAGAAATTTATCTTTGTTGTCTTTGATGAAACCTTGATATCTTGATTCTTGTAGAAAAATTGTAGGTGATAGGCGTAATTGAAAAACAAAAGAAAGTGAAAATGTAAACAAGTTAGTTGTTGAAGAAGGACAATCAAATGATTTATTTTGTTTTCCCAATATTTTTGCCAGTCGACTATTGGTATTATTAAGTCGACTAGCTATTTTGAGAAATTTTAATTTGGATTGGTTATTTTACAGTTGATTGATTATATCTATTTTGAAGCAATCAACTGCATCCTACCAGTTAACTATGTATTCTTTGATTTTCACATACTTTTATAAACTTAGAAATGTTTCTTTTTCCATGTGATATCTTTCCACCGAATACCAATAGATTTAAAGTAGATTTTGGCACATATATTCAAACCTTGCGGCCACCGATTTTTGCCGATATAACAGCTAAATTTTTGTTTTCAAATTTTCAAGAATTACGGCCACCGATTTTAACTCTCTCTAATGTTTTGTCTAAACTTTTGACTTTCTATTTTAGCACCGTTCTTTATTATACTTTTCGTCTGTTCTAGTGCATTGTCCTACATTAATATTTGGCATTAAATGCAAGATTCTTTTCTTACATTAAAAGAAAAGTTAATTTATTTTCTTTGAAACTCAATTATTATAGTGACTAAGTTGTTAGTAGGTTAAAGTAATGAAAAGTTTGAAAAGAATGGACGGATGATGGTCTTATGGTGTTTTGACGAATATAATCAAGAGAATTAGTGGTGTTGAAGTTCTTGAGGAATAAAATATAGGAAGTAGGATTTAAGTTAGTCTTTGAACTCTTAATTTGGAAATATAGAGAATATTCTGAGAACCATGTCCGAAAATAATGTAAGTGATCAAGATATTTGTGTTAAAGGATTATATCATGCTAAATTCAGTCTAGTATCTAGGATGTAAATTATGTTGGAATTGAGAATTCATGTATGAGTAATTGTTAGGAAAAATCTTCTTGAAATGATTGGGTGAATTAAATGTGATTGACATAAGCTAGAATGAGGTGCTTTTAGATATGATAGAAGAAATAATTGAAATTTTTGACAATGAGTTTAATGGTGTTAATAAGCTTGTATAGAATTACTGTGATGAGGTAAGTTGGAATTATTAGACATGTGTCAATGGTACACATTATTAAAGGTTTGAAGGATTTATTGCTACGTATGTTTAACATATTGATTAAACGATTTGAGGATAAAAATAGAAGATAGATTAAGATGATGATATTCAGGGGATGATGTTGATATATGAAAACCAAAAAAATGACTTGATAGAAGTTTGGAATAAGAAAAGATAGTTACCCAATATGAAGGTGAATATGTTCCTTTATATGTGTGTTTTCTAATATCGACCCATAGATATATCCATGCGAGCTAGAGGATAGAAATTGAAGAACTTATGAGTGAAAGAAATCCTTATGGTTAAGTTATATGGCAAAATCACTGAAGTGAATAGACATATTAAAAAGTAAAGATGTTATACAAAAAAGATATCCCTAATTATTTAGGTAATAAGGTTGGTAACTCTGAATAATGCCTTAATTTCATTCCCTACATGTGGCAGGATGGACTGAAATTCGGGGACCGAATTTCTTAAGGGGGAAGAATGTAACATCCTGTAATGTTTAGATATTTTCCTTATAAATTCTTCACCTTACATATATGCATAGAAATGTTCTAATATTAATGGAATAGGTAAAGAAAGAAAACCTAAGAGGAAATATTCGAAATAAACATGGTAAAGAAAGGTGAAATTCTTAGGTAAGGAAGATAAATTTTTGTGAAGTAAAGGTCTTAAAATTTCAAGAAGATTGGATTAGGGTAATTTTTTCTAATTTAAGAGTTAAAGTTACTAAGTTTAGTATCTCCAACCATAAATTGGGCTTTTACCTATGGACACTTCATATAGAGTTTTTCTACTTCACATGAATTTTAAGCAAGCCAATAGGATAGCCTAAGGAAGAAATAAAACATAGACTTGGACTAGGATATAGAAATTGGACCGATAGCCCAAAAATCATGAAAAAGTGACCAAGCCCATTATGAAAGGTAGAATTTTAACCAAAGTAAAGAAAATGGGCAAGAATGAGCCCAAACCCAAGAGGAAAAATGAAAATAAAATAATAATAAAGTGATGGAATAATGGTGTAATCAAGATTAGGTGATTTGACATTAAGACAAAAATTTAGCAAGTGGTATGATAATACAAGAATTTAGGACAAAACATCAATATCCTACACTCATAATTTTAGCAACTGGGTAATAATACATATCATTATGAGAAAACATCTTTATCCCACACAAATAAATTCAACCAAATAATGGAGATTCAAGGGCTAGAAATTTGCCACTTAAAAAGGCAAATCTATCATACTTGATTAAGACAAAAGAAAAAGGAAATGAATCCCTAAATCAAAGGGATCTTGTCCCAAATCTTAAGAACATATTATCATAATTTTCAAAATACAAATCTCCTTTTCCTATGCATATCTTGACTAAGGAAGAGAAAGACAAGAACATAAGTTGTTTGTTTTCCAAAAATTCAACCAAGTGTAATCTAATTGTGATAAGGTAGACCCATGATCATGAAAGATAAATTATTTGAGGGTCTATTTAAGCAAAACTCACCCTTACAACATTAGAATTTTCGTCCAAGTGAGGAAGAGGAAAAATAGAAGCAAGGTAGAGTGAGGAAAGGAGAGGAAGAAAGGAAGAAAGAGGAAGGAGAAGTCTAGAAGACTAAGTGGTCCAAATAAGTTTAACAATATTACTTTTTAAAGAAAAGTTTTGAAACTTATAATCTTTATATGAGATTTTAATCTTGGAACTTTGATGATTGGTCATGAATGTTGCTATATCATGTTACATATTGATCTTTCATGTGATGTATGTTTGAATACTTAGGCTGGTCTAGAAAGTTTTGCATAGGTATGGCTATGGTTGGCAAAATTTTAAGCTTTTGTATTTTAATTTCTGGGAATTATCTGTAGAGAATTAAAATTAATGGTTAACATAAGAATTAAATATATATGTGTCACGGATTTGTAGCCACTAGAATCACTCAATTTGGAGTCCATATGAGGAAAATATGAGCCGATTACTAGTCAAAGGTCAGAAAATAGTTCATCAGGGAAGAATATGTTAGGATAGCTTTTGTGTTTTAATTTCTAAGAATTATATATAAGGAATGAAAATAAATGGTTAACGTAAGAATTAAAGATATATGTGTTATGGAATTTTAACCACTAGAATCATTCAATTTGGAGTCCATATGAGGAAGATATGAGCCAATTAGTAGTCAAAGGTCAGAAAATGGTTCATCAAGGAAGAATATGTTAGGATAGCTTCTGTGTTTTAATTGCTGAGAATTATCTGTAGGGAATTAAAATAAATGGTTAACATAAGAATTAAAGATATATGTGTCACGGATTTGTAGCCACTGGAATCATTCAATTTAGAGTTCATATGAGGTAGATATGTTCCGATTAGTAAACAAAGGTCAGAAAATGGTTAATCAGGGAAGAATATGTTAGGATAGCTTCGGTGGTGTAATTTCTGGGAACCTTCTATAAGGAATTAAAATAAATGGTTAATATATGAATTATAGATATATATGTTACGGATTTTTAGCCACTGGAATCACTTAATTTGGAATTCTTATGAGGGAGATATAGACAAATTTGTTGGTAGAGGTCAGAACCTATCCGAGAAGAAATAACTTGTACATTGAAGGAGTAATATCACCTTGATTTATTAATATTTCGATACAATGTTCAATATAATAGTTTTAGATAATTGGTTTATCTTGAAATTGACATCAAGATCACGCACATCGGAATTAAATTGAGGGAGTTATGCTCTGATTAGTAAGAGAATGTTAGATGTGATGAAAACCTGCATCAAGAAAATAAAGAAATAAAATTAATATTTAAAAAAGAAGATGAATCTTATAAATAAAAATAATAAATGACTAGTATATGCCATATCCATTGCCATTGTATGAACTTTTTACCATCTTAAGTGTGAAATTCTGACATGAAAATATTTTATAAAGTGATATTTGAAATGGTTATATTCATGGAATGATTACCAATGATTTTTGGTAATAGTTATATTTTGATGAACATACTTGTTATTGAAAGCATATTTTTGGCTATCATTGTGAAAAGAAAAGAAATAAGCACGGTCACATGGCAATCCATGTAGTGCACCAGTAGGGGACGCCCTACTAACGATTATAATTATGATTATGAGAAAAGAAAGAGAAAGTGTGCCATGTCGAACGGAGCGAAAAAATCTCGTACCGGAGAGTAGAGGATACTCACCCTGATCGGGGTAACTTGAAATGAGAATAAGTTGATAGCTATTATATGATATTCTGAAAATAGTTAATCCTGTCATACATATCATTACTGTATGATTCTTATGTGCATAGATATAATGCATTCATGTGACCAAAGATATTTTCTATAGTTTATACAGCTGAACATGACGTGATGAGCTATATTGATAATGATTTATTGTTGAACTTACTGAGATTTAATTCTCACTATATTTTCATATCATGTTCAGAAAATTAGTTATGCATCTTTTTTCTATGGCTCTGGCTTTTAGTGCACATTGGATCGAGTTACTTTATGTTGGGCATATCTCAGAATCAAATAAGATGTTTGTGGTCGAGTTGGCTCAGATCCCGGAATTGGTCTACCAAATTAAACAAGATGTAAATATCTAAGTGTTTGATATGTTTCTTGTACGTTTTGATTAATGATGTGTATGTGAACTCAATATTGTATAATAATAAAGAAAAAAAAAGGTTGTTACATTTGTAACATTTATATGGGATTTTGATCTTAGAACTTTGATGAAATTTACAATATATTCTACTTTGATTATTGGTACATGGATGTTGCAATATCATATTACATGTTATTTTGCATATGATGGATGCTTTGAACATTTCAGTTGGTGTGACAAGTTCTGCATATGTGTAGATATGGGTGGCAAAATTTGAAGATTTTTATGCTGCTATTTTGTATATTTCAATGTGGTGAAAATTTGATGAAAGATGATTTTATGTAAATTAGGAAGAAAATGGAAGAAGACATAATAAAATGATGAACTAAAATTTTAGGAAATTTTTGGTTAGGAAACTAGATTTCGGAGTAACTAGAGAAACTTATATTTTTGAAATTTTAGGAAGCATCGGTTAGGAATTAAAAGAAATAGTTAACATGAAAAATATAGATATATGTCTCATGGATGTTTAGCCTCTAGAATCCCCTAATTTGGAGTCCATATATGGTAGATATTGTTTGATTAGTAAGTAGTGGTAAACAACTTGTTAACCAGGGAAGAATCTGGTAGGTAAGTTTCTATGTTTGAAATTTTTGGAAAACTATGAAGGGAATTGAAGGAAATTGTCAACATAATAAATATAGATATATGTATCACGGATCTATAGGCTCTAAAATCACTTAATGTGGAGTCCATATGAGGGAGATATGGCTGATTAATGAGTAAATGTCAGAATCAGTCTAGAATCCAGGGTGGTAAATGTAAGCAATTTTGTTTGTGATTTTCTGAGAATAATTAGTAAGGAAACTGAAGAAATGATAAAAATGAAAGTTGTAGATGATTTTCTTAGCTTTTGATAGGCTTTGAAATGACCTTAATTGGAGTTCTTATGAGGTAGATATGGTTGAATAAGTCAGGAAAGGTCACAGAACATGGCCAGACCGTGTTTTGGGTTGCTTCAATACTAATAGGCTGTGTTCGAGGTTTTTTTGAGTATGTTTGAAGTATTTTCAAGCATGGCCGTGTTTTGGTACATGACCAAGCCATGTTAGGATTTGGTAACACTTATTTTTAATAGTTTTTTACTCTAAATAAACCTCATTAACTATAGGGTAATAATAGAAATCAAATTGTAGAAAAATGCCCTATAAAATTTGTGAGAACATGTGTTGAAAATGATATAAGTAAGAGGAAAGTAACTAGAGGCCAAGCATAAAGAAAATTAAAAGATGAAAATAATATTTAAAAAAGAAGAAGAATCTTATGAATGAAAATAATAAATAACTAGTGTATGCCCTAACTATTACTATTGCATGAACTCCTTATCATTTTAAGTGTGAAATTTTGACATGGAAATATTTTGTAAAGTGATATTTAAAAATGGTTATGATCATGACATAATTTCATTTTACCAATGATTTTTGGTAGTGATTATGCTTTGATGATAAATTATGGCTTGTGAGTATAATGAATATACTTGTTATTGAAATCATTTTTTTGGCTATTAACGTGAAAAGAAAAGAAAAGAAAAGAAAAAATACGAGCACGGTCACATGGTGGTCTGTGTGGTGCACTAGTAGGGGAAGCCCTACTCACAGCTATGATTATGTTAATGAGAAAAGAAAGAAAAAGTGTGCCATGTCGGACGGAGAGAGAAAAGCCCGTACTGGAGAGTAGAAAGTACTCAACCTAACAAGGGTATCTTGATATGAAAATAAGTTGATAGCCATTATATGATATTCTGAAAATAGTTATTCATGTCATACATGTCATTACTATATGATTTTCATGTGCATAGATAAAGTGCATTCATGTGACCTAAGATATTTGCTGTAGCTTATACAGATGAACATGATATGATTATCTATATTGATGATAATTATGATTTATTGTTGAACTTTCTGGGATTTAATTCTTGCAATATTTTTATACCATGTTCAGAGGACTAGATATGCAGATATTCTCTATGATCGACTTTTAGCGTACGTTAGGTCGTGTTGATTAAGATCCAGGTGAAGGTGCAACCACCAGCATCCGTATCCCTGGAACTGGTCAATATAGATGAATAAGATGTAGACATATATGTGTTTGATTTATGTACAAATGTTGTTAATTAATTATGTGTATGCGAACTCAGAATTATATTAGTATTAATGGTATACCATAAACCTTAATTATACTTGGTTAATTTAATTGAATGTTATTATGTGTTAAATAGTTAGAAGTAAAGAGGTAATGACTTCATGGGATTTTAAAATTATATATATTTGTATATATGTAAAAAAAATGGAGTTGTTATAGGTAGGTCGGTTCAGGTCAATGGAAACAGAGAAAAATTACCATCCTTGATCTTGAGTATACAAACCTAACACAGTAAATGTCAAGCACAAAAGGCATACTGGTTAAATGAATCCATACTTAACCTTATTCCTAACAAATTTTAGATTCAAAAAAGGGTATGGAAACATTGAATGAAAAAACTGAACTTGAACAATTGAAGCTAATGATCTAGATTTAAAAAAAAACAAGGTCCTTAATTTCATGTACAGTAGTATCTTGAAGTTAGATTCAAAAAAAATCCAACATCTACACATCAACCTCATTCTTGAAGGAAATTCAAGAAATCTACTTAATCTAATCCAACCATAGCTAGGGATTTAAAGGAAATTGAATGATAGAGTCGAAGGCAAGAAACTCATTATTGTGGTGTTGCCTACCGAAGACGAGGATGAAGAACTTCAGTTACTGCTATCGTGGATGTGGAGGCTTCACTGCTTTAAGTATGGCAGAGTCGAAGACTGTGAGGAACTGAGGAAGAAGAACTCATGCTTGCTTTGCTAAGGCGAGACCAAGAATGAAGTGAGGCCACTATGATAGAAATTCAGAAAGAGCTACAGGCAAGAAATGTCTCGAGCTGGGGAGGGGAGCAAGTAAAAGAGGAAGGAAAGTGAATTAAACTGGAGGATTAATTATGTTGTCGGTCAGGTCAGTTTCAACGGATTTCAATAGTATAGACCTGACCCGACCTCTTAAAACAAAACATTTTACTTTCTCAATTAGTTAAAACTCGAAAACCTGAAATACTTTACTCGAATAGTCATTCTTTGGGTGGGTTGAGTCAGTTTCACTTGGATTCATCGGGTTGCTTACACCCCTAATGGGTAGAATAAGGTATATTAGTTTAAATCAAAAGTAGTTAGGAGGATTCCACATAAGCATGACAATCTAATCCCAAGCACATGGCAAGGGAGAATGATTACCAATTCATCAAGTAGACAACTTGTAATCTATTAGGAATTTTGTCCAAATATCCGTTAGGCAGTTTGCGCGAAATTTCCATTCAATTAGTATTGTAGGCGGGAATCAAGGTCATTGTTTACCACCATCTCTACACACTGTAGGTGGGAATCATAATTTTCCATTGTTTACCACCATCCCTATTTGTTAAAATTTTAAAGTGCACTAAGGCTAGTATCTCTTGTTGCTAGCTAAAAGTGTTTCTGACTAAGACTCCTCTCAACATAAAATAATCAATGAAAATTAAAATTACATTTAAATAAAATCAAGAAATTATTGTTTATACAATATCTCTATCAGTTTGACATATACTAAATTTTTAAAATAGTTCACAAAACATCAATCCATAGACCATATCATATCCCAAATCCATTGAACAAAATAATACTGCATACCAATAGGCGTAGAACCTTTTCATTTTAGTCAAATCACATTTCCAATAACGTTTCTCACTTCATAGTATAAATTCAAATATTTCCAAATAAATTTCCTGAAAACCATAAGCTTGCAACATGTCAATAACATTTTCAATCAAATTGTGAACTCAGATAGCCAATAATAGGAAATTAGTTTCATATATGTATTCAAAATTCACATATGAATTTCAATAGCTAACATCAAAATGCTAATTTCAAAACATATTCAAAATCTCAATACGAATTCAATTCATGCCATTCTCAATGTGACAAAGAGTATAAACAATTAGGTTTGTCCCAAGATACCTAAGGGCTCTTAAATGAAAATATCTAAATAGGTTATAGTAAGTGTAACAACTCCATTTTTTTATTATATATATTTGTAAAGTTCCATGAAGTCATTAAGTAACACCTTGAATTTCTATTAATTATATTCACAAAATGAAATATTAAGAAATGATAAAAAAGGATTAAATAGGGTAATTATAAGGAAATAATTATTAATATCGAATAAGGAATTTCTCATTTTTGAAGGAAATAATTAAGGATGGAATAGTAATTTCTTCCTTTGCAGGGCCACAAATGGGCAATGAGAAGAGCAATGAGGAGCTACAAAGAAAATTGTACAAAAAGCCATTGGAATACACCTCAATAGGAAATTAAACACTTGGTAACTTTCTAACTCACCAAACAATGTCTTAGCTAATGGTTAGTCACTAAGTTATGGCATGGCAGTTTTGTAATACTTAGGGTTTTAAAGGTTAATGGTTAAGGGAAGAGAAGCTTTTCCAAGAGGCTTGTATTTTTTTATTATATCCACTAGACTTATGGAGCAAGTCACCAACCAAGCCTAAGGGAGCAAAAATTCTCATAGAAAAAAGGAGAAATGGAGGAAGAAAGAAAAGAGAAAGAGAAGAAGAAGAGAGAGAGGAAAAGGAAAAGTAGAGTGAGAAAGCTAAAATCTCAAGAGGAAAAGGTAAGTCTTGGACTCTCTGATCTTCTCCAACTTTGTGTGTGCTCATGAGTTTCCATAGAAATCTAATGGTTGGGAAAAATCTGTAACTTGGTGGAGGAATCTAGTGAGAGAAACCAGCTTAACCTAGTGAGAAAAACATCTTTGGAAGTGAAAAAAAGGTAAGATCAACACATTATTCATGAGTTTCTTGGTTGAATGGTTTGATGGGTGTCTTGAATGCATTTATTGAAGCATGATGGTTGTAACGTCTAGTTTTTTTTTTATTATAGTAACTTGTAAGATTTGATTTATTTTAATTTTGTTTTTCACATTACGCATGTTAAATATGCCATATGTATAAACAACATAAATATATATACTTATTTATTACAAACCTCACACATGTTATAATTATACAGTACAATATTTCAAAACACAATATATATATGTATACATACATATATATATATACACACACACACACACACAGATATACACACACACACACACACACACACACACAGATATATATATATATATATATATATATATATATATATATATATATATATATATATATTACAACGCTTACACATGTTATTTTTATACAATACAACATTTTAGTACATAAATAAGAGTCCCTATACAACACTTCAACCTTGAAATACAAATGGTGAGGAGGTAGTGCTGACATCGAGATCTCCATCAGTAATGTCATTCCCTGTTGCATCTCATTTCTTTTTATCTAAATATAACACCACAATAATAGTGAGAACAAAAGTTCCCAATAGACTTAACATAAATAAAATATAATGAGAAAAATAGGAGTTATGTTCAGCTGTATAAGCTACAAAAAATATTAAGATTTGAAGATAAAATCATCACTTCAGTTGATGCATAATTAACATAATATATATGCACTGAAAATTCACTCCTTTTTTTTAAATGCTCAGCCATATCACAGTTCTCAATTCACTCATTTGTTATACGTATAGTGACCGATCGACTATAGTCACAATAAGTGATAATGGAATGTGAGTTCATCACCTATCTGCCTCCTCACATTACCTCTATCATCCGGTTGGAGAGGCCCTCCCTTGGTTCACTCAGGCTAATAGGTCGTCCCCTACCTGGTACCGTCTCAAGCCAAACAACCCGTCGATATTCAACTATACAGATAAATGTGTGTGTGTATATATATATATATAAATGCATATTCATCAAATGCAATATATATTTATCAAGCAACTCATCATGAGCTTTACGCTTGCCATTTAATCAATTTCATAATATGATGCATCATTTTTATACCAAATGATTAATAATCATTCATCACATACCAATATCCAATATGATTCATTTTAAATCAAATAAAGAAAAAGAGTAATTTGTGATACTAAAATCATCATTTTAAAAGTATTTTTCTTGGATATATGTTTCCTAAAAATATTTCAACAAATAAGATTATTTTTAGGTAGAAAACAGTAAAAAATATGATAATCCAGCACCCAACACAGTCTGGCCATGTTCAAGACACGGCCATGCCTAAACAATACTTCAAACATACTAAAAAATTGCCCTGAACACAGCCTGTGACCTTTCCTCACTTATTTACCCATATCTCCCTTCTACAAACTCCAATTGAAGTAATTTCAAATCCTATAAAAATATAAGATAATTATCTATAACTATTATGTTTATCATATCTTTCGATTCCTTATAGATTATTCCCAAAAAAGTAAAAGAAAAAATAATTATTTTACCAATCTGAATTTTAGACTAATTTTGACCTTTGGTCAATTAATCAGCCATATCTCCCTCATATGTACTCCAATTCAGGTGGTGTCAATGCCTATAAAATGTTAAGACAATTATATACAAATTTTATGTTTATAATTTCTTTAAATTCTTTACAAATTATTTCCAAAAAATTAAAGATAAAAATGATTATTTTTACTATCCTGGATTCTTACCTCAGCTCAATTAATTAGACATATCTCACTCATAAGAACTCCAAATTAAGTAATTTCAGAGCCTATAGAGACATATATCTACAATTCAAATGTTGACTATTTCTTTAAAATCCCTGCCAAGGTTTCCCAGAATTCCAAAAGTAAAGGCTTCCAAAATTATTTCAAAATTCAGCTTAGTCTAACTTCTCCCTTGTTTTTCTTTTATGTAATACTATGCACCCATATGCATGTCCATACAACCAAAATATAATTCCATATAAATATCCAGACCACATGTTATTCAAAATCACATCTAAACAAATCTAAAAGCATATATATAATTTTGTACAAAATTTATTAGTAGATGTTAAACCTACCTCAAATAAATCCTTAAATTTAATGCTTTGATTTCCCTTTCCTCTTCCTTCTCCTTCTTCTTCCTCTTTCTCTTCTTCTTTTTCCTCTTCCTTACCAACACTCCTTTCTCTCCATCATAATTATCACTCATTTTTCTTCACCTACCTCCCTCATAATTATTAAAATTTTTCCTACCTACTACCCAATATTTACAACTTTGCCATCTTTCATTATTTACAAAATTGCCATCCTAAAGAATTTACAAAACTACCATCTTAAAGAATTCACATAAATGTCATCTTAAGAAATTTACATAAATGCCATCTCAAGAAATTTACATAAATTCCATTTCAATTAAATTACATAAATGTTATTTTAACCATCCTAAGATCTTGTTTGATTTGAGTAAAATTGTAAAATAATTTAATCCTCCCTTGAAATCCAATATGCTTTCTCCTCTCTAAAAGAAATAAATTTCAATTAGTAACATAAGAAAAAATCGGGGATGTTACAGTTCTCCCTCCTAAAAAGAATTTTGTCCTCAAAATTCAAGGTATACCTGTCTTGAAACAATTGTGGATATCTCTGTCTCATGTCATCTTCCCTTTTCCATGTGGCTTCTTCCATTGTTAAACTCTCCTAACCTACCTCACCAATGGAATGGTTTTATTTCTCAACTGTTTTACCTCTTTATCCAGAATTACTATCGGCCTCGGTTGGTAGATTAGATTCTTGTCTACAGCTATTATTTCTTCTTGAATTATGTGCGATGGATCTGGTAGATACTCTTGAAGTTGAGAAACATGGAACACATCATGCAGATTTGACAAATGCGAAGGAAGTACAATCTGATACGTCAATGACCCTATCCTTTTCAGAATTTGATAAGGTCCTAAATATCTCAAACTCAATTTCTTAATTTTCATTGTTCGGAAAATTTCGGCAGTAGAGAAATTTTTAAGAACACATGCTCCCCTTCTTGGAATTGTACCGGTCCCCTTCTCCTATTGAAATAGCTCTTTTGACGACTTTGAGCTGTTTGCATTTTATATTGAATTATCTGTATTTGCTCAAACGTATGTTGCATTAACTCGGGCCCCAATAACCTTTTCTCCCCCACTTTATTCCAACATAAAGACGATTTACATCTCCTACCATACAAAGCTTCATAAGGTGCAATTCCAAAACTAGAATGATAACTGTTATTATACATAAACTCAGCCAATGCCAGATATTCATCACATCATTTTCCTTGCTCTAACACGCACGCTCTTAGCATATTCTCTAGAGTCTATATAGTTCTCTCTGACTGACCGTTTGTTTGAGGATGATATGCAGTACTAAAACACAAACGAGTGCTAAAATCTTCTTGTAGCGCTCTCCAAAATCTGGAAGTAAATCGGGGATCTCGATCTGAAATGATACTATTAGGAATTCTATGCAACCGTACAATTTCTTTTATATACAACTAGGCCAACTTATTCAACGAGTAATTTTTCTCAATGGATAGAAAGTACGCAGATTTCGTCAGTCTATCTACTATTACCCATATTGCATCATGACCTGTCTAAGTCTTAGGTAATCCGACAATAAAATCCATAGATATTCTATCCCACTTCTACTCACGGATTTCTAAAGGTTGTAACATCTCAGAAGGTTTTTGAAGTTATATCTTCACCTTTTGACAAACCAGACACTTAGACACGTATTTAGCAATGTCTCTCTTCATTCCTAACCACCAGTATAATCTTTTCAAATCTTGATACATTTTTGTAGATCCTAGATGGATTGTATACTTACTTTGATGAGCTTCTTCCAGAATCTTAGCCTTCAAATTCTCTCCTAGTGGTATACATGTTCTGTCCCGATATATAATAATTCTATCCTCTGACATTGTAAAGTCAGGCCGATCTCTTCGATCTTGTAAAAATTGATCATGTATCTATGCTTCCTTAATCTTAGTCTTCAAATCACTTTCAATTCTTAATTCACTAACAATCAGACTTCCAGGGACAGTCATAACTGATAATTTCAAATTTCTAAATTCTTCAATTAGCTCTATTTCTTTTATCAGTATTTGACTTAAATGCAATGACTTTCGGCTAAACGCATCAACTACTACATTTGCCTTCCCTAGGTGATACTTTAATTCAAAATTGTAATCATTAATGAATTCCATCCACCTTCTTTGCCTCATATTCAATTCTTTTTGTCAAAGAGATACTTTAAACTCTTGTGGTCACTATATATTTCAAATACAGCTCCATACAAGTAGTGTCTCCACATCTTCAGGACAAAAACTATTAACCAACTCTAAATCATGAGTAGAATAGTTCTCCTCATGCGATCTCAATTGTTGAGACGCATAAGCAACTACTCTACTTTCGTGCATCAAAACACAACCTAAACCTTTCTTGGAAGCATCTGTATAGACTACAAAGCATCCATAAGGGTTAGGAGCAACTAAAACAGGTGGAGAAGTCAAATTGACTTTAAGCTCTTGGAAACTATTCTTGCATTCCTCAGTCCAATTAAATGGACTTCCTTTTCTGGTCAATCGAATAAAAGGCAAAGCTATTTGAGAAAATCCCTGTATAAACCTTCTGTAATATCCTGCTAAACCTAGGAAACTTCTAATTTTAGTCACAGTTTTTGGCCTCTCCCATTTCAGCACTGCTTCAGTTTTACTGGGATCTACCAACACACCATCTTTAGAAATTACGTGACCCAAAAACTTAACTTCTTCCAGCCAAAATTCACATTTTTCCAACTTAGCAAAATGTTTCTTTTTCTTCAAGATCTGAAGTACTAATCGGAGATGCTGATTGTGTTCTTCCTTGCTCTTAGAGTAGATTAAAATATCATCTATGAACACTACTACTAATTGATCCAAGTAGGGTCTAAAAATGCGATTCATATAGTCAATAAAGATTGCAGGTGCATTTGTGACCCTAAAAGGCATGACTAAAAATTCATAGTGTCTATACCGAGTTCTGAAAGCTATTTTTGGAATATCTTCTTCTTTAACTCCGATCCGATGATATCCTGACCTCAAGTCTATCTTAGAGAAAATAGTAGCTCCCTTTAATTGATGTAATAGGTCATCTATTTTGGGCAATGGATACTTATTATTAATGGCTACCTTATTCAATTGTCTATAATCAATGCACAATCTCAAACTGCCATCTTTCTTCTTTACAAACAATACAGGCGCTCCCCAAGGTGATACGCTAGGTCTGATAAAGTTTTTTTGTAACAGCTCTTCGATATGCTTCTTAAGCTTTTGCAGTTCCACATGAGACATTCTATAGGGAGTGATAGAAATAGGCCTCACCTCTATTGCTAGATCGATGGAAAATTCTACTTCTTTCTCCGGTAGAGGTTCAGAAATCTTAGAGGAAAAAACCTCTGGAAATTCACGGATTACTGGAATCTCAAGCAGTTCCCGTTTTATACTCGGGTTGATAGTATACAGGAAAACACATTTTAGATCTGCATCCCTTATCTCCTTATAGAGTCGATGAGCACTAATAATGCTATACTTTTGGTCCTCCGGTGGGTTCGAGAGAAACTCAAAAGTCTTATTGCAACAATCCAGTAGGACTCGGTTCTAACTTAACCAATCCATAGCCAAGATGACATCTATACCGTGTAGAGGTAAATAGATCAGATCCACTACAAAGGATCTATCATTCAATACAATGGGACAATTCAAACACACCGAGGAACTCGGTTCTGACTTAACCAATCCATACCCAAGATGACATCTATACCGTCTAGAGGTAAACATATCAGATCCACTACAAAGGATCTATCATTCAATACAATGGGACAATTCAAACAGACCAAGGAAGTAATTATTTTTCCTCCTGTAAGGGTCATCACCGCTAACTCGTATGGTAACTCAACAATAAAGTGTTATAACTTCTCTACACATTCTAATACTATGAAAGAATGGCTCACACCAGAATCAAACAATACAATCAGAGGAAGATTGTTGATACAACACATACCTTGCATCAAATTAAGAGCTGATTTTGTCTCAGAATTGCTCAAAGTGAAAACTCTTCATGTCGTTTATTGAGTTTGTGTAGTACCTTTCTGATTTTCCAATGGACACTGCTGTGCCATGTGCCCCTTCTGGCCACATTAATAGCAAGTAACTGGACCAAAATAAAAAGGTTTTTCCCCATGGAATTTCTCGCATTTCCCACACTAACCTGTTGCCAGCTTTTTCAAAAAAGGTCTGGGTTCCATAGGTGCTAGTTGTTGACCTCTCATGATATTCTTCCCTCTGGAATTTTTATCCATAATTGGAAACTCTCTCTTCCGCTTCCACTGAGTCCGCCTCTCCCTTTCATCCTCTACTACTTTTATACTTGTCGTCAGCATCCGACATTTATTTACCAACGAGGCATATTCTCGAATCTCTAATGCCACCACAGCATTCCTAAGCTCCAGGTTCAGTCCTGATTCAAACTTCACTGCCTTCCCGGGTTCATCTGGATTAATCTTCAGAGTACTTGAAAACTTAGACAATTCTTCAAACTTGGTAATATAGTGCTCAATGGTCCCATTTCCCTGTCTAAGCTGAAGAAACTCAATCTTTTTCTCAGCTCTCACATTACTAGAAAAATATTTGTTCAGAAAAGTCTCTCGGAACAAGTGCCATGTAATTTCCCTATCTTGATGTACCAGTAACTCTCTAGCTCCTCTCCACCAATAGTCAGCTTCTTCCTTCAGCATATATGTCCCAAAATTGACCTTCTGCTCATCAGAACAATTTAGACCTTCAAAAATCTTCTCGAGTTCTGTCAGCCATCTCACATTACCATTCCCAGTTTTGTTTCCATTTCGGTTTTCTTCATTTCCCCCAACTTCGTCATTATTATTAATATTCTGAAGTTGCTGCATAATCTGATTCGTAGCAACTGCCTGAGCTTGAATAGCTGCGGCTATGTTATTTAAGGTAGCATCTGCGCTGCCTAACAGATTCCTTCTTGGTGGTGCCATAACTCACTATATTAGTAAAGCAAAATATTAGTCACTATTGAGGTGATTAAACTCAACAGTAATTCAAAATTTTACAGTAGTTATCACTCTACACAAGACTATAAATAGGAAATAATAGTACTTTCCTACTGAATTTATCCGCTACTTTACACAACGTTTCCACATAACTATTCAAGACTCCTCTAAGTCAATTTAGGTGACCACCCACCCTATGGTTGCCTAAGATCGCCTACTTTGATACCAACTTTGTAACATCTAGTTTTTTTTATTATAGTAATTTGTAAGATTCGATTTATTTTAATTTTTTTTCACATTACGCATGTTAAATACGCTATATGTATAAACACAATAAATATGTACATATATATATATATATATTACAAACCTCACACATGTTATAATTATACAATACAACATTTTAGTACATAAATAAGAGTCTCTATATAGCATTTCAGCCTTGAAATACAAAGGGTGAGAAGGTGGAGCTAACATCGAGATCTCCATCCGTAACACCATTCCTTGTTACATCTCATTTCTTTTTATTTGAACATAATATCACAATAATAGTGAGAACAAACGTTCCTAGTAGACTTAACATAAATAAAATATAATGAGCAAAATAGGAGTTATGTTCAGCTGTATATGCTATAGAAAATATTAAGATTTGAAGATAAAATTATCACTTCAGTTGATGCATAATTAACATACTATATATGTATTGAAAATTCACTCCTTTTTTTTTTTATAAAAATGCTCAGTCATATCACAGTTCTCAATTCACTCATTTGCTATACGCATAGTGACCGATCAACTATAGTCACAATAAGTGATCAGGGAATGTGAGTTCATCACCCATCTGTCTCCTCACATTACCTCTGTCACCTGGTCAGAGCAACCCTCCCTCGGCTCACTCAGGCTAATAGGGCGTCCCCTACTCGGTACCGTCTCAAGCCATACAACTCGTCGATATTCATCCATACATATAAATGTATATATATATAAATGCATATTCATCAAATGCAATATATATTTATCAAGCAATTTGCCATGAGCTTTACACTTTCCATTTAATCACTTTCATAATATGATGCATTATTTTTATACCAAATGTTTAATAATCATTCATCGTATACCAATATCTAATATGATTCATTTTAAATCAAATAAAGAAAAAGAGTAATTTGTGATACTAAAATCATCATTTTAAAAGTATTTTTCTTGGATATATGTTTCCTAAAAGTATTTCAACAAATAAGATTATTTTTAGGTAGAAATTGTGAAAACTATGATAATCCAGCACCCAACAGGTCTTGGCCATGTTCAAGATATGGCCATGCTTGAAAAATACTTCAAACATACTCAAAAATAGCCTCGAACATGATCTACCCATATTGAAGCAACACAGAACACGGCTTGGTGGTGTTCTCTGACCTTTCCTCACTTATTTAACCATATCTCCCTTATACGAACTCCAATTGAAGTGATTTCAAATTCTACAAAATGCTAAGGCAATTATCTAAACATTTGATGTTTATCATTTCATGTTTAGGGATTATTTCCAAAAAATTAAAGATAAAATTTATTATTTTTACTATCCTGGATTCTGACCTCAGCTCAATTAATTAGCCATATCTCACTCATAAGAACTCCAAATTAAGTAATTTTAGAGCCTATATATCCGTGAGACATATATCTACAATTCATATGTTGACCATTTCTTTAAAATCCTTGTCGAAGTTTTCCAGAATTCCAAGAACAGAGGCTTCCCAAATTATTTTGAGATTCAACTTAGTTTAATTTCTCCCTTGTTTTTCTTTTATGTAATCCCATGCACCCATATGCATGTCCATACAACCAAAATATAATTCCATATAAATATCCAGACCACATGTTATTCAAGATCACATCTAAACAAATCTAAAAGCATATATATAATTTTGTACAAAATTTATTAGTAGATGTTAAACCTACCTCAAATAAATCCTTAAATTTGATGCTTTGATTTCCCTTTCCTCTTCCTTCTCCTTCTTCTTCGTCTTTCTCTTATTCTTCTTCCTTACCAACACTCCTTTCTCTCCCTCATAATTATCACTCATTTTTCCTTACCTAAATCCCTCATAATTATTAAAAATTTTCCTACCTACCACCTAATATTTACAACTTTGCCATATTTCATTATTTACAAAACTGCCATCCTAAATTATTTACAAAACTACTATCTTAAAGAATTTACATAACTGTCATCCTAAAGTATTTACAAAACTACCATCTTAAAGAATTTACATAAATGTTATCTTAAGAAATTTACATAAATGTCATCTCAAGAAATTTACATAAATGCCATCTTAATTAAATTACATAAATGCTATTTTAACCATCCTAAGATCTTGTTTGATTTGAGTAAAATTGTAAAATAATTTAATCTTCCCTTGAGATCCAATATGATTTCTCCTCTATGAAAGAAATAAATTCCAATTAATAACATAAGAAAAAATTGGGGATGTTACAATGGTAGGATAGATAGAACTATTGATGAGGTATTTATGGTGGTGGTGGCTAATTTTCATATATGTGTAAGATGTGTTAATTTGTAAGAAATTGTGGTAGCTAGATTTTTAAAGTTTGATCTATGTTTTTGAAGGTTAAATGTTGTGGATAATCTGGATTTTATATGGTTAAAATGTTGGTATAGTTGTTTACTGGAATTTTAGCTAGTTTTGGGACAAAAAGGAAGGAAAATTTTGAGTTTCGCGCCTAAAGTACGGTCGTGCTCTGGGTTGGATGTGCAAAATGATGCAAAACACGGTTAAAGCACAGCTGTGCTTGGTGACGCGGCCTACTCTGTACTGACTTTTGGGAAATAAGGCCACCTTGTAGGGAAGTACAAGGAGGAAGCACAGGCATCAAGCACGGTTGTGCTTCATGCTGTCTTTCCCTTTTTCATTGATTTTCATTTCCTTTTTAAGTTCTAACTAATTATCAATGTTTATGAAATGATAATTGGAGTTTATGAGTCATATATGTCAAAGAAAAATTTCTAGTATCTAATTGGTTATGTAATGTCTATTGAATTAATTATGAAAGCATGAAGAAGTGATGCATGGGTGCTATATTGAATGCCATGAGTCACTTTTATATGCAACCATAAAGGGGTAAATGATATGGGAATGTATAGAAGGATGCAAGAGCATGTATGTTTATTCATGTTATATGATGTGTTGTTATAGCATGCATGAGAGCAAATGTTGACTATGCTCATGATGATTATTGATATGTATGCTCTTTGTTGAGACAAGTGGCTGGAAAAATATGTAAAAGACATGAGCATGGTTAGGAGGACCCTCTCTAAAGTAGGGTGGCCTAGCAACAGGTGTCATCCTTGCTGTATTGAGGCAATTAACAGTCAGGATGATCCTCTTTGAAGCAAGATGGCGGGGCAATAAGTGTCACCCTTGTTGTATTGAGGTGACTGATAAGTCCAAGATGACCCTTACCTAACTAAGGTAACCCGACCACATGTGGCACCTTATGGAGGTAAGGTGACTGAAGGGTCGTGGCTGTGATACGGTATCGGGATAGGGGATGCCCTATAGCCTAGAGTGTTCAATGTGGAAAGGACTACTCCGACCAAGGAACTCAGTGGTGGGTGAGTAGCTGTAGGGGTAAGGCTTACGCCACCCTAAAAGCTTCCTGCAACGCTTTCCAAAACGTCGACGTGAACCGCGAATCTCTACCAAAAATGATATTTAAGGCAATTCCATGCAGTCTGACTATTTTCTAAATGTACAACTGGGCCAATTTATCCAGTGAATAGTTAATCTTTATAGGCAGAAAGTGGGCATATTGGGTTAATTTATCTACTATTACCCAAATAAAGTCATGTCCAACTGAAGTCTTAGGTAAGCCCACCACAAAGTCCATAAAAATACTGTCCCATTTCTATTTAGGGATCTCAAGAAGGTGTAGAAATCCTATTGGCTTTTGATGCTCTACCTTCACCTTTTGACAAATTAAAGATTTTGCCACAAACTCAGCAATGCCCCTTTTCATCCCTGGCCACCAGTACATCTTTAAGTCCTGATACATTTTAGTGGATCCAAGATGGATTGTGTACTTACTTTGATGTGCTTCTTGCAATATCTTAGTCCTCAACTCTTGTTCTTGAGGGACACAAACCCTTCCTTGATATATGATTACTCCATCTTCTAAGACAAAAAAGTTATCTTGATCTTTGTGATCCTGTAGGTATTGGTCGTGAGCTTGAGCCTTTTTAATCTAAACTCTAAGGTCACACTCTATACTCAACCCATTGATGATTAGCTTCTTTATGGTAAGAGTAATGGCCAGCTTCAAATTTTGAAACTCCTCTAGCATCTGTATCTCATAGACTATCATTTGACCCATGTGTAGAGATTTCGACTTAAGGCATCAGCTACAACATTCGCCTTTCCTGAATGATACTTTATCTCAAACTTGTAGTTATTGAGAAATTCTACCTATCTTTGTTACCTCATATTTAACTCCTTCTGATAAAAAAGGTACTTAAAACTCTTATAATCACAGTATACTTCAAATGTTGCTCCGTATAAATAATGTTGCCAAATCTGTAAGGCAAACACTACTGCTACTAATTCAAGATTATGGGTTGGACAATTTCCTTCATGGGATCTCAGTTGCCTAGAAACGTAAGCAACTACTCTCTTTTCTTGCATTAGCACACACTCTAGCCATTTCTTTGAAGTGTCACTATACACTTCAAAATGTCTTATGGGGTCTGGAATAATAAAAATAGGAGGAGTGGTCAATCTTATTTTATGCTCCTGGAAACTAGCTTCACACTTACCAGTTTATTTGAAAGGACTTCCCTTCCTGGTCAAGTTAGTCAGTGGCAAGGCTATACGATAGAAGCCTTGTATAAACTTCTTGTAGTATCCTGCTAATCCCAAGAAACTTCTAACTTCTGTAACCGTCTTTGGTCTCTCTTATTGAATCACTAATTTCGTCTTACTAGGGTCTACGACTATCCCACTATTGGAGATGACATATCCGAGAAACTATACATCTGATAGCCAAAATCCAGACTTCTCTAATTTGGCATACAACTTTTTCTCTTTTAGCACTTGTAGCATGATTCAGAGATGTTGTTCATGTTCTTTCTCATTCTTAGAGTATATCAAAATGTCATCAATGAACACTACCACAAATTGATCTAGGTAAGGTCAAAAAATACGATTCATATAATCTATGAAAATTGCATGTGCATTTGTCAACTTGAAGGGCATTACGAGAAACTCAGTGACCATACCTAGTCTTGAAGGCTGTTTTTGGTACATCCTCTTCCTTGATCCTAATTTGATGGTATCTAGACCTCAAGTCAATCTTAGAAAAGATGGAGGCTCCCTTCAGTTGATTCAATAAGTCATCTATCCTAGGGAGAGGGTACTTGTTTTTTACAGTCACCTTATTCAGCTGTTTGTAGTCTATGCATAGTCTTAAGCTCCTGTCTTTCTTCTTAACAAATAATACAAGAGCTCCCCAAGCTGATACATTCAGTTTAATGAATTGTTTGTCTAACAATTCCTCATATTGTTTCTTGAGTTCCTGTAGTTCCTTCAAGGTCATTTTATAAGGTGCAATAGAGATAGGCTCTGTCCCAAGTAAGAGATCAATAGAAAACTCTATCTATCTCTCAGTAGGTAAGTTTGGAATATCTGGTGAAAATACTTTAGGAAACTCATTAGCTATTGGGATTTCATTAAGTTTCTGTTCAACTTCTAAGTTCGATAAACACAAGAGAATGTAACCAAGTACTCCATTCTTCAACTCCCGATTGACTTGATTGGCAATTAGTATCAATAATTGTATCTCTTTTTGTGGAGTAGGAGGTATAAATACAACAATCTTGGTGCAATAATTTAGCAAGACCCGATTTCCAAACATCTAGTCTAACCTTAGAATGACATTAATACCTTATAAAGGTAGATAGACGAGGTCTACAGAAAAAATGTTCTCCTAAATAGTGACCTGGCAATCTTTACATATAAAGGAAGTTAAGACCTTTCCCCTATGAGGGTTACTACAAATAGTTCATAGTGGGTTTCAAAAATAGGATATTAAAACTATATAATATATTCTTCCGATATAAATGAATGACTAGCACAAGAGTCAAACAACAACATAAGAGAAAATCCATATATGTAGCACGTACCTTGAATCATTTTAGAGAATTGAGCTGTCTCTTGGCCGCTTAAGGTGAAAACCCTTCCTTGCAGTTGAGGCTTCTGTTCTAGTTGCTTTTCCACATTTTGTGGAAAATTCTTTGCAAAATGACCTTTCTGTCCACATTTGAAGCAGACATCTGGTCCCATCTAGCATGGTCAGTTACCATGCATACATTTGTACTTAGTGCACTTGACTTTGGTGAGGTCTTATTGGAAAGATCGGGGACTCGCAGTTATTGGCCTCTTACCAACTCCATATCCTCTTCTCCTCACGTTTTTGTCAGGGTTGGAAAAACTTCCTTCCTCTTCCACTAACACTCAGCTTAATCCTTCAACATATATGCAGCAAAGATAACCTGTTGCTCATTAGTACAGCCTATCACCTCGAAGATCTTCTCTGATTCCCTTATCCATCATTCAGCTACTGTTGGGTTATAGCCACTTTGGAAAGAAGGTGGTCTAGTTCTTAAGAACTCAGATAGGCCATTATCATTTCCAGTCATCCAGTTGTTTGCATTATTTTCTCCATTTAGGTAATTATTATTATGGAGGTGTTATAGAATTTAATTGGTGGCTGTGACTTGGTCTCGAATTACTGTAGCCAAGTTGTGCAGGGTTTCTTCTTCATTGTTTTCCAGGTTCTTCCTTGATGGTGCCATATCTTATTGTGTCAAAAATAGAGTTATGCTGCTATTGAGTTGATCAAACCCAATAGTTAGTTCAAAAATATTTACAACAGTCATAACACCACCTCGGCATATAGATAGGAAACACTAGTAATTTCTTACTTATATGAAATCATTGATCCCTTATACAACATAACCATAAACATACTCAAAACACTATAAGATCGATTCAGATAACCATCCACCCACTAGCCATCTAGGATCGACCTCTTCTGATACCAATTATGTAACAACTTCATTATATATATATATATGTAAAGTTCCATGATGTTATTACCTCTTTACTTTTAACTACTTAACTCATAATAACATTCAATTAATTTAACTAAGCATAATTAAGGTTTAAGGTGTACCATTAATACTAATACAATTCTGAGTTCACATACACATCATTAACTAAAATGTTTGTACAAAAATCAAACATATATATATCTACATCTTATTCATCTATGTTGACCAATTTTAGAGATACGGGTGGGGGTGGTTGCACCTTCACTGGGATCTTAGCCAACTCGACCATAAACACCTTATTAATTATTGGGATCTGCCCAAAATAGAGTAACTCGATCCAACGTGCACTAAAAGCCAGAGCCATAGGGTAATTTTTTGAACATGATATGAAAATATAGTGAGAATTAAATCTCAGTAAATTTAACAATAAATCATAATCATCATCATTATTGCTCATCATATCATGTTCATCTGTATAAGCTACAACAAATGTTTTAGGTCACATGAATGCACTCTATCTATGCACATGAAAATTGTGCAGTAATGACATGTATGGCATGCATAACTATTTTCAGAATATCATATGATGGCTATCAACTTATTTTCATATCAAGCTACCCCGGTTAGGGTGAGTACTTTCTACTCTCCGATAAGGGGCTTTCTCGCTCCGTCTGACATGGCACACTTATCAAAGCATAACTCCCTAATTTAACTCTGATTGAGGTGATCTTGGTATCCATTTAAATCTAAGACAATCCTCTAAAACTCTTATGTTAAACATTTTAGTGAAATTGTAAGGAATCTAGGTGTTATTACTATATCAAATTTAATGTTATTTCTTATTGGGTAAGTTCTGACATCTTTTTACTAATATGACCATATCTCCCTCCTATGGACTCTAAATTGAGTGATTTTAGTGGTTAAAAATTCTTGAGTCATATATCTATATTTTTCATGTTAACTATTTCTTTTAATTCCCTACAAGTTTTTTCCAAAAATTCAAACACAGAAGCTTACCTAACAGATTCTTCCCTAGTTAACTAATTTATGACCACTGCTTACTAATATGACTATATCTCCCTCATATGTATTCCAAATTGAATGATTCTAGTGGCTAAAAATTCGTGAGACATATATCTATATTTTACATGTCAACCATATCTTTTAATTCCTTACATATTTTTTCCAAAAATTCTAACATAGAAACTTACCTAACAGATTCTTCTCTAGTTAACCATTTTCTGACCATTGCTTACTAATAGGATCATATATCCCTCATTTGAACTCCAAATTGGGTGATTCCAGTGGCTATAAACCTGTGAGACATATATCTATATTTTTTATGTTGTCCATTTCTTTTAATTCTTGACCGATTATTCTAAGAATTTTAAAAACAGAAGCTTCCCTAGTTACTCCAAAATCAAGTTTTCTAACCAAATCCTTCCTAAGGTTTTAGTTCATCCTTTTATTACGTCCTCTTACATTTTATTCCTAATTTATATTTAACCATAAGATTACTCATTTCAACATTTTTATTTTATTCCTTACACTAAATTTAACATATTCCATCACCTATTTATCAAGAAAACAAAAATCAAATCATGTATTATTAAGGGTGTTTTCCAATAAAAATTTGTCGTGGTCTTTTTCTAAGTGTTTAAGGCCATACTCATTTTATCAATCTAATCATATTTCATCAATTTTTTTACCACATTCAAATATACATAACAGTAGCATAAAGGCCCTAAAATTTTGCTACCCATAGCCATATTTATGTAGAACTTTCCACACCAATCGAAGTATTCAAAACATCCATCACATGCAAGATCAACATGTAACATGATATAGCAACATCCATAGCCAATCATCATAGTAGCAAATATTGTAAATTTCCTCAAAGTTCTAAGATTAAAATCCCATATAAATGTTACAAATTTTAAAGCTTTTCTTCAAAAAGAGATATTGTGAAACCTACCAAAAGATCTCCCTAACTCACTTAGTGAACTCTTTTTCTTGTTTCCTCTTAAAGGAAGTGGCAAGATTCCTCACTTCCCTTAGCTTTCCCACGACTTGAATAAGAGAGGGTGACATGCTATAAAATAAGCAGGTTTTTGACATGTTTTAAGTTGCTTTTTATTTAATTTTAGTAGAAAATAGGTATGAATTAACTGAGTGTTGTGTTTTGTGTTTTAGGAATAATAAAGAAGAAATGAAGAGGAAAATAGAGAGAAAATCATAGAAAAATGCTGATTTTTGACCTTGTGTCACTAATTGATGCATATCTCACTCATTTGGACTCCGATTAAGCTGATTTCAGCGGCTTTGGAAAGAAGAGACATAGAGCTACAACGTTCATGTTCGACACTTTGGAAACATCCAGAAGATTCTGGGCGCCGCGGCGCTCACGAGAGAGCACCGCGGCGCCACGATAAGACAATCCGAAGCGCCGCGGCGCTAACCATCACTCCGCGGCGCCGTGCTTTCCAGGAGTGAGAACCGCGGCACCCCGTCCCTGATTCCCTGCAGCGCCGCAGTGCTCCACTTAAGCGCCGCGGCGCCCGTGCGTCGTAGGGGATGTGCTGATTTCGTGATTTTAGGTCGTTTTTGCTCAAAATTGAAGGGAATGGATGGGAATTTGACCTAAAATACGTTCTGACTTCGATTAGGAGGGGAAAGTCTATAAAAAGAGAGGAAAGCAACTAGAGAAGGCATCCGATCTTTCACCGAATTCTTCATCTACATTCTTCAATTCTTCTTTTGTTTCTCTTATGGCCCTGCGTGGCTAATTCTCTTTAGTTGGTTGAGGTGAGTTGAAACCTTAAGGGATTTTTATATGTTGTGAGATGTGGATCTGATGTTACTATTTCAATTTGTTTTGAATATTGATTGTTCATCTGTTCTTATTCTTAATGATTATGCATATGTTTGCTAGGAGGCCTACTAGTATTTCGTCTGTATTAATCTACCGCTGAATTGTGTTTTGAACAAAGTTTTTAATTCTGCGATTCGTGAGGCAAATAGGTTTGAGGGCTTTGGATTATAAATCATTGAACCTATGATGAATGATTGACTAAATTAGATATAGCCGATGTGTTTATATTTGTTTAGCTCTGTCAATTTCTCTAGTTCTTTATGCGGTTAACAAGTTATATTTTATCGATGTGCTAAAAGATGGCTTGTTGATTAGGGTTTAATTAGTGCGATTGTCATTAATTTGCTAGGCTTAAGGAGAAACGGGGTTAAATCCCCAATGATAGATATTCATTTAAAGATTAATTATGTTGTCGATGATCAATGTAATCCCTTGTCGGTGGATTCCAACCGAAACCAACGTCTTTATCATTAATCACTTTCGCTTATTTTTTTTCATTATTGTTTACTTCACTTAATTTGCGATTATCAATTTCCCCCCTTTTAATCACATAAGGTAATTCCAGTCTCTGTGGGATCGACCCTTACTCCCACTACTACAGGTTAGTTTTGAGGTAAGGTATTAATTTGGATGCACCTGCGACAGTGCACACCAAATTTTGGCACCGTTGCCGGGGACTGCGTCATTACTTTTTGTGATTTTTTATTTATTTATGCCTGTAACTCGTTCTTCTAATTCTCGAGATTTACAGTTCAATCCAGATATTGGAAAATCTGTATACAGGAACAGAAGAGAAATTCAAGAAGACATTGATCAGGATACGGAGGAAGTGATCATGGCCAGGCATCCCACTCTGAAGGAGCTTGCAGCTCCTGATTTGCATCAGCAACCCTTATGCATTACTTTTCCTAATCTTGATGATAATGTTAATTTTGAGTTGAAATCTGGATTAATTCATCTCTTACCAAGTTTTCATGGTCTTGCAGGTGAAGACCCGCATAAACATCTGAAGGAGTTCCATGTAGTATGTACCAGTATGAAGCCCCCTGGAGTAACTGAGGAACAAATAGAACTCAGGGCTTTTCCTTTTTCCTTAAAAGATTCAGCCAAAGATTGGTTGTATTATTTGCCTTCTGGTACTATCACTACTTGGAATGAGATGAAGAGAATGTTTTTATAGCGTTATTTTCCTACATCTAGAGCCGCTACTATTAGGAAAGAAATATGCGGCATTAGGCAATTGCATGGTGAAACACTTTATGAATATTGGGAGAGGTTTAAGAAACTTTGTGCAAGCTGCCCACATCATCAAATTAGCGAGCAGCTACTAATCCAATATTTTTATGAAGGTCTTTTGCAGGGAGATAGAGCATGATAGATGCAGCTAGTGGAGGAGCACTAGTGGATAAAACTCCTAAATCAGCCAGAATCCTGATATCAAATATGGCTGCCAATTCACAACAATTTGGCGTTAGGCATGATCCTCCTATTAGACATGCCCAGGAGGTAAGTACTACTTCTCTTCAGAATCAAATATCTGAACTTACTTCTCTTGTGTGCCAAATGGCTACAGGTACACTACAGCAAGTTAAAGTATGTGAAATATGCTCAGCCACAGGACACCCAACTAACATGTGTCCTACACTTCAAGAGGAATCCACAGAACAAGCGAATGTTGTAGGAGGTTTTCCTGGCCAACCAAAAAGGTATGATCCATATGCCAATACATACAATCCTGGATGGAAGGATCACCCCAATTTCAGATATGGGAGTGCACAAAATAGGCCTGCAGGACAAAATTTTCAACAAAATCAGCAAGCCTATTATCCTAGACAGAGTGCACCCCAGGATCAACAGGTAAGTAATCCGTTGGAAGACATTGTGAAAACTCTTGTACATAATTCTCATCAATTTCAGCAAGAGACAAGAGCTAGCATCCAGAATCTGACAACTCAAATAGGTTAGTTAGCAACTACAGTGAGTCGATTGGATGCTCAGAACTTAGGTAAGTTACCTTCTCAAACTGTGGTGAATCCTAGAGAAAATGTCAGTGCAATTATTTCAATTAATGGTAAGGGAATTAAATGTCCACTATCCGTCTCTTCTCCTAAGAAAACTGAAAAATCAATTAAGGAGAATGAAGCACCTACAGCTACAGGTAAGTCTCCTTCTAATTTAAATTATGAAGTAGTGCCTCCTTTTCCAGAAGCTCTTAATGAGAATAGGCTAAATGAGAAAACTTCTGAATTGTATGATGTCTTTAGAAAATGTGAAGTTAATCTCCCCCTTCTAGATACCATTAAACAGGTGCCAAGATATGCAAAGTTCTTGAAAGAACTATGTACTGAAAAAGAAGGGCAAAAATTAAAGGATTTTGAAAAGATTCATATGAGTCAGAATGTATCTGCTATGATATAGACAAAACTCCCTATTAAATGCAAGGATCCAGGTATGTTTACTATTCCATGCAAAATTGGGAGGACTCGCATTGAAAAGGCTATGTTAGATTTAGGAGCTTCCATAAATGTTATGCCATATTCTGTATACACATCTTTAAATTTGGGACCATTGAAATCTGTAAATTTGATAATTCAGCTAGCAGACAGGTCCACTGCATATCCTAAGGGAATAATTGAAGATGTTTTGGTGCAGGTAGATGATTTAGTGTTCCCTGCAGATTTTTATGTGCTTGACATGGACAATGGGGATTTTACTTCTCCAATATTATTAGGGAGACCATTTTTGAAAACCTCCAAAACCAAGATAGATGTTCACAATGGCACACTCACTATGGAATTTGATGGTGAAGTAATAAAATTCAATATGTATGAAGCCATGAAACACCCAGGTGATGATACTCCTGTTTATTCCATTGATGTACTTGATTCGTTGGCATACGATATTTTTGAATTAGATGAAAAGGATAAAATGGAGGAAAGTGTGAACAAATCTATGGCAGCAGATGATGGTGAGATAGACTTAGATGAAGGAACAAAGGAGAAACTAACTGCACTCAATGATTTTTCAAAAGGGCCACAAAAAGGTAAGGTTGCTTATAAGGAATTATCAAATTCTGATACTACTCTTGCACCTTCTATTTTACAGGATCCTGGGTCTAATTTGTCACCTCTCCCCAATCACTTGAAATACTTGGATGTAGGGGAAGCATCACCTATTCTAGTTGCCAAGAATTTGGGTGTTAAAAAAGAAGAAGAATTGATGCATATTTTTCAGAAAAAAAGAAATGCCATTATAAAAACAATTGCAAACCTTAAAGGCATAGACCCGATTGTAGAGTTGCATCAAATTCTGGAATTTAAAGGGGTTAGACCCTTTAAAGGTAAGAAATCTCTCCCTTGGTTAGGACCACTTGTTATTACTAATGTGGCTTTTGGTTATGCAGTTGAATTTCAAGGATTGAATCAGTCCCAGAAATTTAAAATTAACATCAAAGAGCCTCCATGAACAAAGATAGGGAGCTGGGTCGAGCTAACGACGTAAAACAAAGGCACTGGTTGGGAGGCAACCCAACATCCATTCTTCTTCTTCTTAATTTTTCTTTTCATAGTTTATTTTTTCTGTAAAAAAAAAAAATTGATTTGCGGACGCGCATATGCGCCGCGGCGCCCAGACCTAGCGCCGCGGCGCATATCGCCCAGACTGGGTGAGCGCCGCGGCACTCTAGAATAGTGCCACGGCGCTCCGCGCTGCAGCAGAGAGCGCTGCAGCGCTCTCTATAAGAGCATCGCGATGCTCTTCATCCTCCCCCCTCCATTTTTGCCTCCTTTGCAACTCCAACTCCAATTTCTTGCGTAGAATCGACCATATCCACCTCCTACTACGTTATCTTGCTGAAATTACATGATTTTTCATCTTCTTTTGCAGGATTATACACTTCTTTCAACTTTTTGCTTGGATTCAATGGCAATTTTCTAGGGTTCTCAAGCAATTTTGATCTCACACTTTCCAGCCACAAATCACGCTGAATTTGGTACCATTTACTTTGTTTTTCCTGCTGAAGTTGATCTCTATACTTCATTGCTACTGGTTTTTACTACATTGGGACTTCAAGCTTCGAATCTACCATCCATTCTCTCCATTTTTCAAGAGTGCACACTAGGTGTTTGATAAAACACCCCAATGAGTTTGCCAAGTGCAATGGCCCCAAAAACTTCCAAATTAGGCATCTCTAAGATGAAGAACAGAGCTGAGGACCCTCCAGCATTCGACACCGTAGCTTTTGTGACTGAAGCGGTTTATCAACACCACATCAAAGTGGTGGTGCATAAACCTATAGTTCCAGAACGTGGATTTCTTATCACCGAAGGGCTACCTCACAGAGACAATATCCTCCATAGGCATTGGGAGATTTTCTGTAGGAATCCAGAACCAGGAGTTATTCTCGTAGTTCAGGAGTTCTACTCCAATGCTACAGTTCACGAACGTCATCAAGCACGGGTTAGAGGCAAGATGGTGCCATTCACTCCGCACGCTATTAATGAATTCTATTCCATGCCGGATATTGAGGATGATGAATATACGGCGCTTCTTCAATCTTACATTGACTTTGACGACGTTATTTGCACTCTATGCTACAGGGGGACCTCCTGGAAATTGGATAGCAATGGCCATCTGTTATACCTTGCTAGAGCTGACATGACTAAAGTGGCTAAAGCATGGCACTATTTCGTGTCAGCCAGATTCATGCCCAGCCTCAACATGAGTCAAGTCAGGCGGGAAAGGGCCATTTTGCTTTATGTAATACTAAAAGGGCTTTCTATTGATGTAGGCAAGGTTATTCATAGGTAGCTACTCGGCTGTATCAGTGCTAGAGGCGGATCCCTATTTGCCCCTAGTCTAATTACTGGTCTATGTCAGAAAGTGGGCGTCAGCTGGGATTCCACTGAGGCTCTCATTCAACCAATGAAGCCTATTTCCTATGCAGACATCCAAAAATACAAGGGCCATGAAGAAGTAGCAGAGGAGGAGTTAAGGATTTAGCCAATACCTACAGAGGAACCGGGAAGCAGCTCAGCTCCACCACCATCCCAGCATACCATTGAAGATTTATGGGAGCGCACAGAGTATCTGAGCCATCAAATGAACGATCTGGCCCTCTATCAGCACTCTATTGCACAGCATCATCATGCATGTTTTAGCCAGTTAGCTGATGCCCTGAACCTCCCGATTGCTTTTCCGGCACCTCCTGAACCGCCCTTTAGGCCTGCACCTGAGCATGATGAGATGGATGGTGATCACTAGTCAGGGAAGTTTCACTGAACCCCTCCTTATGTTATTATTTGTCCCTTTTATATTCTTTTTTATATTCTTACATTGGGGACAATGTATGTTTTTAAGTGTGGGGGGGTCACTTTATGATTCAGCTGGATGACTATATAATAAATCATACACTTGTGCACTTTCCTACTTTGATGCATAACTATAATTTTATGATATGTGCACTTTTACTCCTGTCATGAGGTGAGCATGTGAACAAAATTTCAATTTATGAGTTTGTGATAGCTGAACCAATAGCCAATGATATAACTGTTTAAATTGCTTATAGCTCTTGGGAGATGTAGGAAAGTCATAATTATGTGTAATTTTAAATTCTTTTCAATTTATGATTACCAATTTTCTAAAAATCCTGATTTTCTTTTGCACAGTAATTTTGGATATTTAATTTGTCTTTTACTTAGAAAAAGATTATATAACTCAAAAATATTTTATGATCTCTTTTAAATTTCTAGAACTTATTTAAATGCTACTTGAGGCGAAATCCTAGGCTAATACTAACAATTAGGAGATGATTTAGGCATTTTTTTTATGAGATTGAGCCTTTCAAGCTTAACCCAAACAAGTGAATATCCTTAGAACCTCTATTTTGAGCTTAATTAACATTTTATTCTATACCCACAAAACAGCCAAGACCAAATTTTGTGATTGATACCTTTATTTTTTTTACCTGATTCACTCACTTCATGATTAATTTTTGAATATTTGTTTTATAGATCTACATTAATGAAAGGGTGGAAGGGTGGAGCAAGGACAAAAGAAAGAAAGAAAGAATATATATATATATATATATATATATATATATATATATATATATATATATATATATATTCTCAAAAGACTACTGAAAGTCTATCCAGTCATTGAAAAAGGAAGAAATATAGAATCAAAGAAAAATAGAATGCAGAGAAGCAAGGAAATAAGTGTGGGGGAAAAACTTCCCCAATCTTGAGAATTAGCTCAAATAGATCAGAGTTAATCATGTGATGTTGGGAGATTGAGCTTTAAATTATATCTTTTATCTCACCCCATAGCCTAACCACATTACAAGCTGAGTTAAGTCCTTTTGATCCTAAGAAGTAGTTTTAGCCTACATTAGTGGAAAGTAGCATGAAAAATAAGCCTATGAAAATTTTAAATAGAGAGCCATGCTATAATTCTTGAGATATATAAGCTCATTTAGGTAAAAGAAAATTAAATTATCCAAAGACACACACACAATGGATTTTAGGGAATAAAATTAAATTGTATTTGAATTAAATGTTGCACATGGTCATGAAATTTTCTGAAATTTCTTCAAGAGCATACAATTTTCACTATGAGGCAGCATATTGGTAAGCCATTCACTCATTTCATATATTGAATTCTGTTTACATGAATTAATGTTTGCTTGAGGACAAGCAAAAGAGTAAGTGTGGGGGTATTTGGCATGCTATAAAATAAGCAGGTTTTTGACATGTTTTAAGTTGCTTTTTATTTAATTTTAGTAGAAAATTGGTATGAATTAACTGAGTGTTGTGTTTTGTGTTTTAGGAATAATAAAGAAGAAATGAAGAGGAAAATAGAGAGAAAATCATAGAAAAATGCTGATTTCTGACTTTGTGTCACTAATTGATGCATATCTTACTCATTTGGACTCCGATTAAGGTGATTTTAGCGGCTATGGAAAGAAGAGACATAGAGCTACAACTTTCATGTTTGGCACTTTGGCAAAATCCAAAAGATTCTGGGCGCCGCGGCGCTCACAAGGGAGCGCTGCGGCGCCGTGGTTTCCAGGAGCGAGCGCCGCGGTACCCCATCCCTGATTCCACGCAGCGCCACGGCGCTCCATTTAATCGCCGCGGTGCCCATGCGTCATAGGGGATGTGCTGATTTCACGATTTTAGGTCATTTTCGCTCAAAATTGAGGGGAATGGACAGGAATTTGACCTAAAATACGTTCTGACTTCGATTAGGAGGGGAAAGTCTATAAAAAGAGAGGAAAGTAACCAGAGAAGGCATCCGATCTTTCACCGAATTCTTCATCTACATTCTTCAATTCTTCTTTTGTTTATCTTATGGCCCTACGTGGCTAATTCTCTTTAGTTGGTTGAGGTGAGTTGAAACCTCAAGGGATTTTTATATGTTGTGAGATGTGGATCTGATGTTACTATTTCAATTTGTTTTGAATATTGATTGTTCATCTGTTCTTATTCTTAATGATTATGCATATGTTTGCTAGGAGGCCTACTAGTATTTCGTCTGTTTTAATCTACCGCTGAATTGTGTTTTGAACAAAGTTTTTAATTCTGCGATTCGTGAGGCAAATAGGTTTGAGGGTTTTGGATTATAAATCATTGAACCTATGATGAATGATTGACTAAATTAGATATAGCCGATGTGTTTATATTTGTTTAGCTCTATCAGTTTCTCTAGTTCTTCATGCGGTTAAAAAGTTATATTTTACCGATGTGCTAAAAGATGGCTTGTTGATTAGGGTTTAATTAGTGCGATTGTCATTAATTTGCTAGGCTTAAGGAGAAACGGGGTTAAATTCCCAATGATAGATATTCATTTAAAGATTAATTATGTTGTCGATGATCAATGTAATCCCTTGTCGGTGGATTCCAACCGAAACCAACGTCTTTATCATTAATCACTTTCGCTTATTTATTTTCATTATTTTTTACTTCACTTAATTTGCGATTATCAATTTCTCCCCTTTTAATCACATAAGGTAATTCCAGTCTCTGTGGGATCGACCCTTACTCCCACTACTACAGGTTAGTTTTGAGGTAAGATATTAATTTGGGTGCACCTACGACAGTGCGCACCAGAGGGAGGGTGAGTTTTGAACCCTAAGGATTAAGAGAAAAGATGGATTCAAGTGGAGATTAAGCTAACTTACCTTGAGTACTTAGTGCTATAGACTTCTCCTTCTTCTTCCTTCCTTTCTTCTCCTCTCTTTCTCTCCTTTCCTCACTCTACCTTACTTTTGTTTTTCCCTTTCCCTGACTTGGACGAAATTCTAATGTTATAAGAGTGTTTTTGCTTAAACAAATTATCAATTGGTCCTTCTCTCATAATCATGGATTTACCTTATCACAATTATGATGCAGTTGGTTGGCTTTTGGGGAAAGATAAATCATGTTCTTGTCTTTCTTTCCCTTAGTCAAGATATGCATAGCAAAAGGAGGATTTTTTATTTGAAAATTATGATAAAATATTCTCAAGAAAAGGGGAAAAGTTCCCTTAATTTAGATATTCATTTCCTTTTTCTCTTGTCTCACTCAAGTATGATAGATTTGCCTTTCTCAGTGAAAATTTTTTAGCCCTTGAGTCTTCCTTACTTGTCTAAAATTATTTGTGTAGGACATGTTTGTTTTATCATAATGCCATGTATAATTACCTACTATATTATCACATGGCTTGCTGAAATTATGAGTGTATAATATAGATGTTTTATCCTAATGCCATGTATTATTACCTACTATTTCATCACATGGCTTGCAAAATTATTAGTATAAGATATAGATGTTTTATCGTAATGCTATGTGACCTAATCTTGATTATTATTATACTACTATTTCATCACATGGTTCTTATTTTTTCCTCTTGAATTTGGGCTCATTGTTGCTTATTTCCTTTGCTTTGGTTGAAATTCTATCTCTCATGGAGGGCTTGGTCATATTTTCATGATTTTTGTGCTATCGGTCCAACTCTATATCCCAGTCCAAGTCTATGTTATATCTCTTACTTGGACTATTCAATTGGCTTGCTAGAAACTCATGTGAAATGGAAAAACTCTATGAAGTGTCCATAGGTGAAGGTCCAATGTATGGGTAGAGATGTTGAACTTAAGAACTCTAACTCTTGAATTAAGAAAAATTATCCTAATCCAATCTTCTTAAAATTTTAAGACCTTTACTTACTTCCAAAAATTTATCTTCCTTACCCAAGAATTTCGTCTCTCTTGAGGATGTTATTTCTAATTTTTTTCTATTAGGTTTTCTCTCTTTACCGATTCCCTTAATGTTAGAAATATTTTCTATACATATACATAAGGTGAAGAATTTCTAAGGCTTATATTTTCTTAGATATCTAAAAATTATTTAATAATTTTTATTTCCTTAATTAAATATTTATGTACCTTAATAAAAGAAATAAAATTAGGGATGTTACAGTAAGCATTATCTATTCATAGAACAATGGTTTCAAAGTTGGTCGACTCCTTAATGTCCTTTTGTAGGCCGATTTAGCCTAAACAAAGTCCAAAAATGAGTCTGGGAGTTATGAAAACCTAGGAAATAACTTCATAATTGCAAAAATAGACTTTAGGAGGTTGGTCAACACTAGTTAAAGAAATAGAGTTACTATTCATATGCTGCACGCGTCGGTACTATAGCAACAAGTGAGCGTCATACCTAGTCCGGAAAGGCGGCATGTGTAGTTTTTGTAGATGTTGTTTGATTGTAAAATTTTGGCTCTCAAGGTTTTTTCACCTTTTGAATCTATCTGTAGTGTTAGTTTTTCGATTTGAGGACACTATATAAGAGTTTCAAAACTCACATTTCTAGGATTTTTCTCCTTTAATTTTTGGTAATTGTCGAGCTAGTTTGTGAGAAATTGATTGGAAAAACTTGTAGTTATTGTTATTTTGAATATAATGGTATCAGTGGTCTTGCAAATAAAGGTTCAAAAGTGCTTGTTTGAAAAAACTTCCTTAATAGGTTTTAGAGAGAGAAAGTGTAGGTTTTAAATAGAGGTTGAATAGTGATATGCAAATTTTCTACTAAAGGGGGAGATTTTTATATAATGAGCGATAAATAGCAAAATTCTAATTGTCAGAGGATGTCTTAAAAATTTTGGTTATTTCCACTATGGCTCAAAATCCTTAAAAAAATTTCATTTTCATCCATAAAATCTTTCAGTTACACCCATACTCCTTCAATACTCTTAATAAACCATGTGATTACTAATAGCAAGATCATTTAAACTTAGGGATATTACATTCTCTCATCCTTAAAAAATTTGGTCCCTAAATTTTAACACAATATTAACCATATTGTTCAATTAGGTGTAGGTTATTGGCACATTTATCACTTTCTACCTCCCTTTAGAGTGATTTTGCTAAATTAATTTCATTGTAGGTATTTCCTTTGAACTTAATGTCACGACCTCAATTTTGAAGTGTATGATTGGTATGGTAATGAGGATAACCTTATCCAGTAAGTGTAAACCTAACGGAACGAAGTGCTAGGATCAAAGGTTCATTTAACTAAAAACACTAAAACATTAAAAAAATTATATAAATATATTTTTCAATAAAAATATTTTTCACAAAATACATAACATATAAATAACATTTTTTTGAAAACTTTCTTGTCTCAAAACACACTATCAAGTATAAGTTTCAATTACATATATAAAACATATCCATAAGCTTAATGCGAAGCTTGCAATACTAACCATTCAAGAAAACATTTCAATTATTAAAAATCACATCTAAATATGTCTAAAAACAATATTATCAATTTTGTACAAAACTATTTATCTCAAAACTATCATAATAGATACGCACCGAAAGCAAAGATCTTACTTATGGTAATGGAGCATACTCTAGAGTAGAAATAACTATAAAGACAAATAATAAAATAAGCCGAAGGAAATAATTTAGGCTCATCAAGATCATCCAATTCTCTATAACATTATGATCCAATCATAAGATATATGGAAAAAAAATTAAAAAAGAAGAAGGGGCGAGTCTTGTGACTCAGTAAACAAGTAGCATATAATATAGTGGAACATCACAAACGACACACAGGAATTTTTCAACAAAACTTACAATTCAACTAAATCTCAGAATTCAAAACTATAAAACCCTTCTAATATACATTTACCAAAGATTCAAACACATACATTTACCAAATTATACTAACTGCTTTTTCCAAAACATAGTGCTTTTGCAAGAAAACTTTTCACAAAACCACACTCCACTTTACTTTCATAACGATATCCTCATAACTGAATACCTTATAAACTATCATTTATTTGAAATGAACCAAATATCCAATTCATTCCGTATCAAAATACATTGCAACTATTTTATATCAACGTACCATTTAATAGAAAAGTTAGTCAAGGAACATGTCAGTACTATCAATAATTGTTTAGAAAAAATATATATACTAAATAATCTTATTTGATTCAAATTACAATTTAATGGAAGAATGATAGTTTAAAGAAGAAGTCTTATTTAAAACTATTATATTAGCAAATAATTGAGACAAAACATAATTATTAATGTTTGTAAATCCAAAGAAGATAGTTATGAAAAAAATCATAAATTTACATGAAATCAATCCAATAAAGTCTAATAATGTTCCTAGTAAGATTTATAATTCAAGGAAAGGGTTTAAATTAAAATGATTATTTAACTATTGATGAAAAACAAGCGTGTAGAATTTATATTAGAAATCATATAGAATATCCAATAATAAAGTATAACAGAATATGCTAGAGTTTCAATAGAACATATAGTTTAAAATTTTACAAACTTAAGAAGTTATATTAGTTGAAGAATGAAATAAGACAAAATAAAATGAAGAAAGACAAAAATAAAATAATTCAAAGTAGAATACATCTTTTCAAAATAACCTATTATAAACATAGTTCTTATTTGAAATTGTAAACAAGAAAATAAATTATGTTAAAATGAAAACATATGGAATTATTGTTAAAATATTTAACACTTAAGGTTTACAATATCAGGATAATGAAAATTTGAATGAAAACCAATTTCAAAGATCAAAAGAAAAATTATTTGTTTCCCTATCAAAATTAAATAAACAAGTCTCTTAGATAGTTATTATATTCATAATTTAATACTTAATAAATCATTTAATTGTTTAGGTTTTAAATAATTAAGTAACTTTTTCTTAAATTAGGTTATTGATCATTTAAAAAATGAACCAAATTCTTTAGAAAACATTTTTACAAAACTTGTAATGCTAAAGGAATAAATATGTAGATACACAAATTCATTAGCCACACACACACTTAACCTTGTACTTCATATCTACTTGACTATTCTTTCACATATTCAAAATACTTTGGGTATACCAATTACAATTCAAGAAATCAAGATTTTCATACTATACAAAACTATAACTCCAAACAGAATCATAATCAAGAACATAACTGTTAACAATCACAACTTTAACCTAAATCAACAAATTTCGATACACAAATTCTTAACAAAAGAGAATAAAATTATAAATTATAAAGGTTTAGCAAAGTTAATAAATTTGGTTGACATAAAATAAAACTAAACTAAAGTAGAGTAAAGTCAATTAACCAAATTAAATAGGATTATTTTGGATGATTCTATATCAGAATCATAAATTAGTTAGACACAAAGTTCATAAGGGGAAGTCACTATTTTAATCAAACACAACACATAGTCTATAAATCAATCAGGCATTTTTCCTATAAATAAAAGACATCATGCATCTCCTGGGATAAGGTTTCTACATGTGTTGGCCATCAAATGGGGCTATCATCACTTCCATTAGCTAGAGTCTAAGGTTCATCAAGGCTAGCAATTACTGTTGCTAACCAATAGTGTTTCTGAAAATACTTCTCCCTAAAAAACCATATGTCAAAATACCATCATAGGTAATAGAATTAGAAAGAAATACTATATTAACTTCCAATTTCATACCTAAACTATGACAACATTGTCAGAAACTACACTATATTGCTTACAATAGGTGCCAAACTCGTACGCATATCATATTCTATCAACATATAGTTTTGATACAATTTATTTTTATCATAAAAAAATTTTATTTCTGAAATATACATATACATATGTATATCATCAATAAATCCCAACAATACAGTAATAAAATAAAAACTCAATTTGATGAAATTATCAGTTTCAAAAATATATTTCAGATAGCTAAAAATCTCAGACATGACATGCATCCAAAATTCCAATATCAATTACCCTTAATACAACTCAACTTTAATAATATTTCACTATTCACAAAAGATGCTTGTCCAGTGGCCTAAAAGCTCTAAGATGGAAGCAATATATATATAACATCAAAACACATATTTAATAACTATCATCCATAAGAAAACTGTCACACCCCAATTTAATGGAATGTGAATAACACAACTAACAGATTATTTTACACTTATTTATTTGCATATAGCTTCGCAATATCACAAATCAGGAAAATATCATACATTTACAAGTTTCCAGTATAGCTAATTATACATGGCAAACTACACTTAACTATATTACAATAGAAGTTAGGATCCTGCTTGTGGCGTTCAGAGCATACTTTAGATTACAATGACATAATATTTAAACAATGTGAGCCTTGGAAATAATGTAGGCTCACCCAGAGAATAAAACACTTAGCGGATCACGTAGCTGCAGGGCCAACTTCTGTATCTTTATCTGAAAAAAAATGTGGAAATATCGTGTAGTGAATTTGACAACTCAGTGAGCAGATAATACCTCCTAAGACCTCTCAGATCAACATATAGATGTACTCATATATTAAAATTTGTCACATCAAAAAATACAATTCAGAAGTACATCCATATGGGAGCCGTATTTTCAAATATTCTTAATTTAAATCTCATTCATATATCTGTAAACATATTTGAAACAATATTTTCATTAATCAAACATTGATATGCATTAAAACATTTCTTATAAAAAATATTAGGAAGATCCCATATCAGAACCACCATATCAGAGTTCAATCCCTTCCGTACCTTGTTGGTGTAGGATTTGCCTGTACTTAGGATCTCAGCCAAGGTTTGACCTACCACCATTCAAGAGGACATGCGAAAGGACCCTAATATGGGCAATTTCCCCAAGCACAAAGCAAGGGAAGGCAAATCACATCTCATATAACTAGCATCTCGCCTAGATAGGAGGCATCCCATTCTCCAACACATAACATATCCCGTGTGTTGGCCCTCATATGAGGCTAGCACCACCCCTACTAGCTGAGGTATCAAGTTGTACTAGGGCTAACATAACTTTCTATTAGCAGACAATGTTTCTAATAGGATTCCTCCACAAAATTATCATATGCACATATTCCAAATCATTCAAAACAGAGCTTTCAATATAATACAGAATATTAGTCTCAATATAGATCATCTGTCATAAATTACCCATTCAGGGTTTATCACATATACATGCCCTTTCTCGAGGCAATCATATAGCTTTATAAATCATTGCCCCATGCATAAATATTCACTTTATCATTTAATGAGAAATACATGTGAAATCAGATATACCATGAGTTCAGAAATCCATTTTCAAATCTATACTCTTCTTGAACTATATTTCAAAATATAAAAAATTCAGATAATTTAATCCATTTCAGAAATATATAAAAGTATAAATATCTTATAAACATACTCAATTACACATTTAAAGATCAAGAAGAGTATAGGGCAAGTCATAGAAAGAATCATTTACTCACAAAGTTAGGGTACCAAGTTGAACAACCCCAAACTCCCCTTTTGCGGTCCAAATTTGGCAAAATAGATCCCAAAAATGAGTCCAAAAAGTCCAACAACCTTGAAAATGACTCTGAATTTGTGAAATTTTTCCTTCGGGAGCTCAGTCAACGCAAGCAACACAACAGGGGCTGGATGTCCGCACTGCATGTGCCACTAGGGAAGCTACGCGTGGACGTCACTCGCTGAGGGAGAAGTGGTGCGTAGGGGCACGTGCAAGGGAGGATGATCCTAAAATTTGAGATTCTAAGGTTTCGGCACCTTTTGGATCAACCTACGGTGTTAGCTTTTGCGTTTGAGAACCACAAATAGGAGTTTTAGAGATTACCTTTTTAGATAATTTTTTTCTCCATTTTTCAGCCAATCTCTGACCAATTTTCCAGTAACCAATCAGATGGATTTGTAGAACTCTTCATCCTGAATTCGTTGGTGGTGGTGGTGTCGAAATCTGAGGTTTGAAAATGGTAGAATCTTAGAGAGAAGTTTTAGGGTTTCAGGAGAGAAAATTTTGAGGAGAGAGAGAGGAAATCTGGATTTTCTGTTTCTTGAGTGGCTGAGGCCCTTAAAATATCCTAGGGGACCTTTATGCAAAAATTCAATTTTAGAGGGAGGTCTTTGTAAATTTTTCTTATTTACATTTTGACCCTGAAACTATTAAAAAATTGCATTTTGGCCCCGAAATGTAAATTCTCCTATTTTCTTTGTAATTCTTTAACCCATGTAATAAATAAACATATTTTCAACGGTTCTTATCTCCATTTTCAAAATCCTCTCTTTTATTCAAAATTTTCTTTAATTTAGAATTCTCTTTAATTTTTAAGGCTATTACAAAATCTTTAGTCCGTCATGTATAGATAAAACTTAGCTTAGAAATCGATATAGTTTTAAAGCAGGCTAAAGTATATGTTATTTACTTATAGGTCTTCAAATTGGTTTACTCTTATGCCAACACTTGAGGCCTAAACGAACAAATTGAACTTTGAAATCGACCTTAGGACATCCAAAAAACTAGAAAATAACTTTAGATTTCTCACATCAAAATTATTGTTCACGTTGGTCGAAAATACTATTCATGTCAAACAAAAAGTCGTCATATGGCCATGAAACTTGAGTTTAAACTACTTTTAAGACTATCTACAGTGTTATTTTTCCATTTTAAGGTGTCTAAGCATACTTATTTGAAGCTAACCTCTCTAAGGCTTACTCTTTAGATTTACGGCGTTCTTCGATGAATTAAATCGGTCCACATTGTTACTCTCTTTACCATAAATCCAATGACACAAACGATGCCCCAAACGAAGATATATGGATCTTGAAATCATAGAGAGAAGGAAGGAGAAGGTTTTCAAGAAAGAGAAAGCTAATGGTGGAGATGGGGAGAAATGAGGGAGAAGGCTATAGGTGAAAATTGAATAAATTGGGTGGCATTTTAGCCATTTTCTTGGTGCCGTGATGGTGAGCAATTTGGAAACCTAACTTCATGTTTTCTACCTAGAGCACTTTTGTGGTGAAATACTGGAGCCATGATGGTGTTCTATATTTTGATACTGAGCTTTTGTACAGCTAGTGTTGCGATAGTGAAAGCGTGTCATCACAACAGTGAGTTTTTTCTCTCAGTTTATGCTGAAACCTTTGAAAATTTTAAAATTTTTTTATTACACTTTTAAGATAACCCATACAATAAGATGAGGCATGTAATAGGATAAAACATAGTCATTTTATAGAAAAACATAATTGTTTAAAGCAAAAATATAGTTATTTTAAACAAAGAAATAATCAATTTAGGAGAAAACATAGTCACTTAAAATAAAACATAAGTATTTAAGGGAAAAATGATTATTTAAAACTAAGGGGTGTTATATTCTTCCCCTTTTATGAATTTTGGTCCCCAAATTGAAAAAAAAATAAAAATAAAATGAACATGTTTTTCATAAATTTCTTTTTACATTACTACTACCTACTTGGTTTCTTTTGTTCCAAATGATTGATTTTCCAAGGATACAAATGATAAGAGCATCGATTTTGACTTCTAACTCATACCATAACTGTAACATCCCTAATTTCGTTTCTTTTATTGATAATTAAGGAAATAACGTTTATTAGACAATATTTTAGATATCTAAGGAAATATAATCCTTAGAAATTCTTCACCTTATGTATATACATAGAAAATGTTTCTAACATTAAGAGAATAAATAAAGAGGGAAAACCTAATAGGAAAAAATTGGAAAGAACATACAAAAGAGATGCAAAATTCTTGGATAAAGAAGATAAATTTTTAGAAACAAGTATTGGTCTTAAATTTTCAAGAACATTGGATTAGGGTAATTTTTCCTAATTCAAGAACTAGAGTTACTAAGTTTAAAATCTTTACCCATACATTGGGCTTTTACCTATGGACACTTCATATAGAGTTTTTCCACTTCACATAAGTTTCTAGCAAGCCCATTGGATAACCTAAGCAAGAAATAAAACATAGACTTGGACTAGAATATAATAATTGGACCAATATCCCAAAAATTATGAAAATGTGACCAAGCCCTCCAAGAAAGGTAGAATTTTATCCAAAGCAAAGAAAATGGGTAGGAATAAGCCCATAATGGGTAGGAATAAGCCCAAATCCAAGAGAAAAAATAAAATAAAATAAATTAGGTGATGATATAATAATGTAATAATAATAAAGATTAGGTTACATGGCATTAAGACAAAAATTTAGCAAGTGGTGTGATTCTACATTCATCATTTTGGCAAGTGGCATAATAATACAAGGCTTTAGGAAAAAAACATCTATATCCTACACTCATAATTTTAGCAAGTGGTATGATAATACATGGCATTAAGACAAAACATTCCTATCCCACACAAATAATATCAACCAAATAATGGAGATTCAAGGGCTAGAAATTTGCCACCTAAAAAGGCAAACCTATCATACTTGTTTAAGACAAAGGAAAATGAGGTAGACATATGTGTCATGGATTTTTAGCCACTGGAATCATTCTATTTGGAGTCCATATGAGGTAGATATGGTCCGATTAGTAGTCAAAGGTCAGAAAATGGTTCATCAGGGAAGAATATGTTAGGATAGCTTATGTATTTTAATTTCTGGGAATTATCTGTATAGAATTAAAATAAATGGTTAACATAAGAATTATAGCTATGTGTGTGATGGATTTTTAGCCACTGGAATGATTCAATTTAGAGTCCATATGAGGAAGATATGAGCTGATTTGTAGTCAAATGTCAGAAAATGGTTCATCAGGGAAGAATATGTTAGAATAGCTTCTGTATTTTAATTTCTGGGAATTATCTGTATGGAATTAAAATAAATGGTTACCATAAGAATTATAACTATGTGTGTCACGGAGTTTTAGCCACTGGAATCATTCAATTGGGAGTCCATAGGAGGAAGATATGAGCTGATTAGTTGTCAAAGGTCAGAAAATGGTTCATCAGGGAAGAATATGTTAGGATAGCTTATTATTTTAATTTCTGGGAATTATCTGTATGAAATTAAAATAAATGGTTAACATAATAATTATAGATATGTGTGTCATGGATTGTTAGCCACTGGAAGCACTCAAGTTGGAGTCCATATGAGGTAGATATGGTCCGATTAGTAAGCAATGGTCAGAAAATAGTTAATCAGGGAAGAATATGTTAGGATAGTTTCGGTGTTTTAATATTTGGGAACATTCTATAAGGAATTAAAATACATGGTTAACATATGAATTATAGATATATGTGTCACGGATTTTTAACCACTAGAATCACTTAATTTGGAATTCTTATGAGGGAGATATGGACAGATTAGTAGGTAGAGGTCAGAACCTATCTGAGAAGAAATAACCTGTACATTTAGGGAGTAATATGACCTTGATTTCTTAATATTTCGCTACAATGTTCAACTTAATAGTTTTAGATACTTTTTTTATCTTGAAATTGACACCAAGATCACCTACATCGGAGTTCAATTGAGGGAGTTATGCTCTGATTAGTAAGAGAAGGTTAGATATGATAAAAACTTGCATCAAGAAAATAAAGAAATAAAATTAATATTTAAAATAGAAGACGAATCATATAAATGACTAGTATATGCCATAGCCATTGCCATTGTATGAACTTCTTACCATCTTAAGTGTGAAATTCTGACATGGAAATATTTTATAAAGTGATATTTGAAATGGTTATGTTCATGGTATGATTACCAATGATTTATGGTAATAGTTATATTTTGATGAACATACTTGTTATTGAAAGCATATTTTTGGCTATCATTGTGAAAAGAAAAGAAATGAGCACGGTCACATGGCAATCCGTGTGGTGCACCAGTAGGGGACGCCCTACCAACGGTTATGATCATGTTAATGAGAAAAGAAAGAGAAAGTGGGCCATGTCAGACGGAGCGAGAAAAGCTCGTACCGGAGAGTAGAAGATACTCACCCTGACCGGGGTAGCTTGAAATGAGAATAAGTTAATGGCAATCATATGATATTCTGAAAATAGTTAATCCTGTCATACATATCATTATGATTCTTATGTGCATAGATATAATGCATTCATGTGACCAAAGATATTTTCTGTAGTTTATACAGCTGAACATGACATGATGAACTATATTGATGGTAAATTATGATTTATTGTTGAACTTACTGGGATTTAATTCTCACTATATTTCCATATCATGTTCAGAAGAATAAATATGTAGATTTTCTCTATGACACTTATTATTTCTGTACGTTGGATCGAGGTGCCCTACCTTGGGCAACTTCCAGTTATTTTAGATGTATCTGTCGTAGATGTGACTGAGATTCTGGTGAACGTGCCACCTGCACCAGTGTCCCCGGAAGTAGTCGACATAGATGATTAGAACTAATATGTATCTTTGTACAAATATTTGTAAAATTATGGTGTGTAGTTTGTAAAATAATAGTGTGTATGGAAACTCAGTATTGTATCACTATTAATAACAATTATGCTTGGTTAAAGTGGTTATTATTAAAAGTTAAGTGGTTAGAATTAAAGTAGCAATAACTTCATGGAATTTTACAAATATAAAAAAAAATTTGTTACATTTACATAAATGGAGTTGTTACAATAACACTATGGAAAATCTTTCTTTATATGCCATATTTGTTCACACAAAAAAATAGGCACCTATCTTACTATGGCATTATCCTAAGTGATAATAGACACACTGATGTGTGCATAATGAAGCATGATTTTAATACCTTTAAACTCAACTTTTTGTTTGATTTAAGTAAAATATGATTAGGAATTACATTAGTTTTGTGTTATAGGAGCAAAGCAAAAAAAAAAGAGGAGAAAAAGAGAATAAATTCATTAAAAAAATTGAATTGTAGTGAGTCCATATCTTTTGGCATAAATAAAGCAATAAATCCTCCATATGAACTCTAATTGAAGTGATTCAAGTTTCTATAAAAATCAATAATATACAACTTGTATGTTTATCACTTTAGCAAATTCTAGACAAATAAAAGCAATATAGTGCCCAAAATTTAGAAACGCAGTACAGCGAGGTGAATCCTGACCTTTTATCACTAATTGGATAATATATCTCTTATATTAGCTCTGATTGAGGTGATTCCAATGGCTATAAAAATCTAAGAGACATAGAAACAACTTTGGTGTTGAACACTTTTTCAAATTTTGCATACATCTTTGCACCATAGCACTATTGCTCCGAGTAAGAAAAAAAATAGAGTACTATGGTGCCACAGAACTATAGCAACGAAGTAGCATGGCTCCCGCTAACTTCTGTAGAAAATAAAAGTTATGATTTTAGAGTTTTTTGACTCCAATTGGGCTAGAACTAATCTAGAAGTCATTTACGACTCTTCAATCTATAAATAAGAGGGAAAACAAGTAGCAAAATGCATCTAAATACCAAGAGTTCTCTTTGTTCTCTCTTATTCTCTTAGATTTTCTTTTGGTTTTGCGTGGTTAATTTTCTTTTTGTTGGTTAAGAAAGATTGAAACATCAAGGATCTTTTATGCATTGTAAAATTTGGATTAGTGTTTAATGGTTCAATTTTAATTGATTATTGATTATTCATTTGCTCTTCTTCTCTATGATTTCTAGGATACTTACTAGTATATTGTTTGTTTCAATCTAATATTGAATTATATATCAAACAAAATTTTCATCACTATGATTTAAGAGGAAAATATGAATAATAATTGTATAATTATGAATTATTAACCTTTGGTGATTGATTAACTAGATTAAATACATCCGATATGTTTGTGTTGTTTAGCTCTATCAGTTTCTCTAATTTTTCATGCGGTTAATAAGTTGAATTTTACCGATTAGCTAAGGTTGCTTGTTAATTATGGTTAGTTGAGACAATTGTCATCAATTAATTAAACTTAAAGATGAAAAATAATAACATCCCAATGGTAGATACTTAATATAGAATTGATTGTATTGTCAATGATCAATACGATTCCTTGTTGGTGGATATCAACCAAAACTAACTATTTCATCATTAATCACTCTTATTTTGTTATTTGCTATCATTCTATTTTTACTTTGTTAATTTACTTATAGCATTCAAACCTCCTTTATTTTATTTCATAAAAGGTAATACCAGTCTCTGTGGAATCGACCCTTACTCTCACTATTACAGGTAGTATTAAGGTAAAGTATTTATTATATTTGGTGTACCTATGACAATACCCACCACACATATAAAATATGTTGATCTTTTCTGCAAACATCCTTTAAATTACCCCTAAGATTCATCCTCTTGATCTCTTTTTTACTTCTTCAAACTATTTATCTTAACTTGTCTCATTTGACCTTGGGTAGCTCTTGTAACGTTTGACTGTGGGCTATTTCTTTTACTTTGCTTAGGCATATTAGCTATTTCTTCTACTATACTAAAGTATCCATAGTTCATTACAATCCTCGTATACTAGCAGGAATATTAGCTATGGTCCTATCTTGTGTTCTAGAAGAAGGAATTACTTCTTCTAGAATGACATCGTAAAGATTGCCCTATATGCTTTGTGTGGGGACACTAGCGTCTTGGTTAAGACTTTTAGCTTTTTGTTGGATTAGCCTTTGCCATTTAGAATCATGACTAACAATTGAGCAGGCACTTCATCTACTTACTTTTTGTCTACAACTTTCTTAGTAACACTTTGCATAATAGGCAGCGTCGTTGTGCTTCACAAAACAAGGTGTATATTAGAACACTTACTGATGTCTATTGTATAGCCTATCTAAGAGAAAATACTCGAATGGGAATAAAGATGACATCTTATAGAATCATCTAGTAGCACCTTGATTATAAATATGTCTACAGTTCATATCCATATTTAAGGTCCTACTGCAAAATCTTTTGCTCTATTATACCATAGCGTAACCTATTGCTCTTGTCACAATCCCTTCATTGGGATATGTTATTGGCACGACATAAGGGGTTGTCCCTTAAACCGTAAGCCTCAAACATAGACAAATAGAAAACCATAATTTATCTTTAATCATATCTCATATTATATTAGAAATTGCAATATCCAATAATTTTTTAAAATAATAATGTTTTACTATAAACAAATATATTTTTAAATAAAATGATTTCTATTGTGCCTAAAATAATTATATTTGCCTCTAATAAATTTTTGTTTTATTTTTAGAAATATTCTTTCTTTTATTATGCATAAAGATATTTTATTTTGTGATGTTTTATTAAAAAAAAATTTCAAAAAAAGTCATGATTTAAGAGTTCAACTAAAGTTTTGAAAGAATGTAAATTTTTAGAAATTTTTGAGATATTTTAGGATGAAAAATAGTATTTATATGTATATAATAAAAATAAAATAATAATTTTAAAAAATTTAATTATTAAATAATAATAATAAAAAGAATAAAAAAGAAAGAAAAAGCAGAGGGGGAGACAGAAGTTGAAGAAAATGCGGAATCCCGATTTCGTAATAGTATGAATAGTGTGAACAGTAACCTCTATTTTTCTCTCTAAATTTGGAGTGCCTATTGGCTTGAGATCTCAAAACCAAGGGTACCACTAGATTCAGGATGGAGAATACTACGATTTTGACTGAACAATTTTTCAAATCACCTGCAGAATCACCGCAGAAGCTAGATAAATCTTAGGATATGAATTTTTTCGATCATTTAACAACTTTTTATGCATTGTGAACAGTAAATTCGACAGGTATGAATAGTGTATTTCCAGCGGTGAATAGTGTTTTTTGCTGTGAACAGTAACTAACATTGACCAAGCTCCCATAGTCATTTCTTAAGTTTTTGGACCCTCCAAACTCATTTTTGAGATCTATTTGATCAGATTTGACTTGAAAAATTACTTTTGGGGCTGTCCAACCTATAACCCTGACCTATGAGTGGATAATTCTTTCTATGACTTGCCTTATACTCTTCTTGATCTTTAAATGTGTATTTGATTATGTTTATAAGATATTTACACTTTTATATGTTTCTAAAATATGTCAAAATATCTGTTTTACTTACGAACTAGCACATAGTTCAAGAAGAGTATAGTTTTGCAAATATATTTTAAAACTCATTGAATATGTGGTTCTAAATGTATTTATCATTATTTGGTAAAGTGAATATTATGTGCATGAGGCATTGATTTGTAAAACTATAAAGTTACTAATTATGATTGAATGGCAAGCGTAAAACTCATGGCGAGTTGCTTGATAATTATGCATTGCATTTGATGAATATGCATTTATATATATGTATTTATATGTATGGATGAATATTGATGGGTTGTATGGCTTGTGACGGTATCGAATAGGGGATGCCCTATTAACCTAAGTGAGCTGAGGGAGGGCCACTCCAACCGGGTGACAGTGGTAATGTGAGGAGGCAGATGGGTGATGAACTCACATTCTCTGATCACTATTGTGACTGTAGTCAATCGGTCACTATGCATATAGCAAATGAGTGAATTGAGTGTGTGGGTTGACTAGATCGCCAAATGAGGTAGGTCATTTTAAAAGTTATAACTTTATCTCAAAAGCATATTATTTTACTATAGTTTATACAACTGAGCATAACAACATTTGTTTAATGATCATATCGTGTTGAATATGGTTTGGATATCTGAATATCCTTTTATTTGAGAATATTTGAAATACGGGTCCCATATGGATGTACTTCTGAATTGTATTTTCTATGAGACATTTTAAAATATGAGTACATCCATATGCTGACCTAAGAGGTCATATGAGATATTATCTGCTCACTGAGTTGTCAAACTCACTACATGATATTTCCACATTTTTCATATAAGAATACAGAGACTGATACTCAAGATAGGTGATCAGTTAGGTGACATATTCTCTAGGTGAGTCTACGTTGCTTTCAAGGCTTACAGTTTTGAATTATATTGTGTTTGTATTATAGAGTGTGCTCTGAACGCCACAGGAAGAATCCCTGCTTCTATTGTTACTTTGACATTTATAACTTGGTCTGTATAATGTATATATATGAGAGAACCTATATGTATCTATTTCTGTGAGAAAGAATAGTGTTATACAAGTTATGATAAATATCTGATTGCGGAAAAAAATGTTTATTTTACGTGCCAGTAAATTGGGGACCTTACAAGTTGGTATCAGAGCATTAGGTTTCCCTGTGGCTATCGGAGTAAAGGATTCTTTAGTAGGACTTTTAGTATGGGTATGCGCTGGACATATTTATACTTCAGGTGCTGCTGAGGGATTCTAAAAGGTTTTAATTTCCTTTCTATTCCAAGTTATTAAGTTTCCTAGTATAAAGTTGATTGAATATTGTGACATCTTAAGAGGTATCTATGGGTCAATTACTGGTCGAAAGTGAAAGGGATAGGTGTCCCTGAGAATTTAAAGAATTGAGACAAATGCCAAATATGATCATTTCTGAATATAATATCCGTTTTTACCTGAATGTATAGATATGGTAGACTTTGATGTGATATTAGAAATGGATTGATTGACAACATGTTAGGCCATTTTAGAATGTCATTCGAAGATGATTAAATTCAATATTCCTGGAGAATCTTCTTTCTTTATACAAGGAGACCGTAGTGAGGTACCCAAAAATATAATCTCTGTTTTAGCAGCCTATTAGTTATTACAAAAAGGTGCCAAGAACATTTGGCAGTGGTGGGAAATGTTGATATAAAATATACCAGTGTAAATCAAGTTCCAGTGGTTAGAGAATTTTTTGATGTAATTCTTGAGGAATTGTCAGGATTACCTCGAAATGTAAAATAGAATTTGGTATCGATTTACTTCCTAGAATCCAACTAGTGTCTATACCCCCCATATAGAATGGTAACGACTGAACTCCAAGAATTGAAGAATTAGTTGTAAGACTTATTAGACAAGGGATTTATACGCCCTAGTACTCTCCTTAAGGTGCTCTAGACTTATTTGTGAAAAAGAAGGATGGATCATTATGACTATGCATAGATTATAGACAGTTGAATAAGGTGACAGTGTGGAATAAAAACCCATTACCTCGTAAAGATGATATGTTTGACCAGTTATAAGGTGCTCAATATTTTTTTTCAAAAATTGATTTGAGATACGAGTATCATTAATTAAGAATAAGGGAAAAGGATATTAAAAAAACAATTTCTTTTAGGAATCATTATGGGTATTATGAGTTCTTGGTGATGTTATTTAGTTGGACAAATGCCCTAGCTGCATTCATGGACTTAATGAATAGAGTATTTTAACTATTCTTAGATAAATTTATTATTGTCTTACTAACGAAATATTAATATGTTTCGAGAGTACAGAGGATCATAAGCAACATTTAAAGATAGTTTTACCAACTCTAAGGGAGTATGGTTGGTAAGGATGGTATCAAAGTTAGCCCTAAGAAAGTAGAAGCGGTACAACAATGGCATGTCCTATTACAATTACAGATGAAGATCCAAATCTAACTTGCGCTTTCCACGATTGTTTGTCTTTCAATCTATTTGAGCCATAGTTGGATCAGGTACATGAAATATGCTTGTAAACCATCAATCAACTTCTCAGCATTTGAAGTTGAGATGAGAATTTTTCGTGCTGAGTGTGAGATTAACTTTTGTTCCACAGCTTGATCAAGAAAAGACAACATACTATCAAATTATTATAAATAATAATAATAAATAAAAGGGGAAGGGAACGTAGAATGGGGACACGGCACTTAAACTTTCTGCAAATTTTGAAAAAAAAAATCGAGAAGATGAATAGTGAGTGAATAGTAACCTTCAACTTTTTCTCTAGATCTGGAGTGCCTATTCGCTTCTGATCTCAAAACTGAGGGTGTTACTGAATTCAAGACGAAGAATACTACAGTTTTGACCGATCAATTTTTCAAATCAGTTGTTGAATTGCCGTAGATCTGAAGTAGAAAATCTCAAAAAGAGGTAAATTTTGAAACCTTTACTTAGAGACCTCCAATTGAAATTCTGACATCGTAGATGGATTCAAGAGTTAGATAAACCTTAGGATATGGATTTTTTTGACCATCTAACAACTTTTTGTTCGTCGTGAATAGTGTTTTTCGGCGGTGAATAGTGACCAAGTTCCCGAAGTTTCTTTCTTGAATTTTTGGACCCTCCGGATATGTTTTTTAGGTTAATTTGATCAAATAAAAATTGGAAAAAATACATTTTAAGGCTGTCCAATCTAGAGTCCTTACCTTGTGAGTAGATGATTCTTCTTATGGCTTATTTGTACTCTTCTTGAACTTTACATTGATAAATGAGCATGTTTACAAGTTATTTATACTTTTATATGTTCCCGACATGGTTTAGAATATATGAAACGATTGAAATATGATATCTGGTTCAAGAAGAGTGACTTTTGAAATGAATTTTGAAACACATTGAACATGTGATTTTTAAATGTATTTCTCATTATATGAAAAATGATATATGTTACGTATATGATATTGATTCATACAGTGATATATTTGCCTCGGATATAGGCATGTATACATGATTCTCTTGAATGGGAAGTTTTGACAAATGAATATACAGAGACTGAAAGTCTGTATTATATTGAGAATTTTATACTGGATTATATAGCATATGTGCATGTGATATTTTCTGTGGAGGAATCCTATTGGAAACACTGTCTGCTAACAGCAGGTGATGTTATCCCTGGTGCGCAACTCGATTGCCTCACTTAGCAGGGGGTGGTGCTAGCCTCGTGTGAGGGCCAACACATGGGAGATTATATGTGATGGAGAGCGGAATGCCTCCCATATGGGCGAGATGCCTGTGATTTGCCTTCCCTTACTGTGTGTTTGGGAAATACCGATATAGAGTCCCTTCGCGTGTCCTCTTGAATGGTAGTAAGGAAAACCTTAGCTGGATGCTGAGTTTAGGCAAATCCTATACCATCAAAGTACAGAAGGGGTCAAACTCTGATATGGTGGTTCCGTTATGGGATCCTCCAGATGTTTTCACATGAATTATATTGATGCATACCATGATTTTATTATCGTACTTACAGCATTACTTATGAATTAAATATGAATACGAATTTGAACAGAGATGATTTTGAAATGCAGGTCCCATATGGATGTATCTCTGAATTGTGATTTTCAACGTAAAAAGTTCTAAAAAATAAAGAGTACATCCATATGTTGACGTAAGAAGTCATAGGAGGTATTATCTTCTCACTGAGTTGTAAAACTCACTACACGTGGTTGACATATTTTTTCAGATCAAGACCCAGAGTTGGTCCTGCAGCTTATTGATCGACTAGGTGTCGTACTTCCGTGGTGAGCCTAAATCGTTTCTGGACTCTCAATGTTTAAATTGTAATATACATGTACTCTAGAGTTTCTCTGAATGTCACAGGCAAAATCTTTGTTTCCGCTATAAAACTGAAAAGTGTAGACCTGGCATGTATAATTAGTTATGTTGAGATTTGCCAACGTATGCTATTATCCTGTTATGTGTGTGTGTGTGTGTGTGTGTGTGTGTGTGTGTGTGTGTGTGTGTGTATATATTTGTGTGTGTGTAACTACTTATAACTATATACACATATATATATACATACATATATATATGTAGTGAACACACAAACACACACACACACATATGTATATATATTTGTATATATATGTACATATACATATGTATATATATATATATATATATATATATGTATACATATGTATATATATGTATACATATATATATATATATGTATACATATATATATATGTATACATATGTATATATATGTACATATGTATACATATATATATATATATATATGTATACATATATATATATGTATACATATGTATATATATGTACATATGTATACATATATATACATATGTATACATATATATATATATATATATATATATATATATATATATATATATATATATATATATATATATATATATATATATATATATATATATATATATATATATATATATATATATATATATATATGTATGTACATTTATGTATGTGTATACATATATATATATATGTATATATATGTATATATATATACATATGTATACATATATATATATATGTATACATATATATATATATATATGTATACATATATATATGTATATATATATATGTATGTATGTACATTTATGTATGTGTATATATATATATGTACATATATATACATATATATGTATAATTATACATATTGTAATAGTCTTAAAATTTGAAAGAAATCCTATATTAAAGAAAATTTTGAATAAAAGAGAGGATTTTGAAATTGGAGATAAGAATTGTTGAAAATATGTTTATTTATTACATAGGTTGAAGAATTATAAAGAAAATATGAGAATTTACGCTTTGAAGCCAAAATGTAATTTGTTAAAATTTTAAGGGTCAAAATGTAAATAAAGAAAATTTGCAAGGACCTCCCTCAAAACTTTAATTTTTACAAAAAGGTTCTCGGGCTATTTTAGAGCCTCAACCATACAAGGAGCTGTAAAATTCAGATTTTTCTCTCTCCCAAATTTTTCTCTCCTGAAACCCCAAAACTTCTCTCTAGAATTCTACCACTTTTGGACCTCAGATTTTGACATCACCACCACCAATGTACTCAGAAGGAAGAGTTCCACAAATCCATTTGATTGGTTTCTGAAAAATTGGCCGAACATTAGCCAAAAAATGGAGGGCAAAATACCTAATGAAGTAATTTTCGAAACTCTTATATGTGGTTCTCAAACCCAAACACTAACACCATAGATGGATCCAGAAGGTACTGAAACCTTACAAACTCAAATTTCAAGTCCATGATCCCTTGCATTCGCCCTCACGCTCCGCTTCTTCCTCGGTGAGTGACACCCATGCACAACCCCTATGGTGGTGCGTGCAGTGTCCCAACAACTTGTTGCATTGACCTATATTAATCAAGCTCCCATAGGCCAAATTTCGTGAATCTAGAGTCACTTGCCAGGTTTTTGGACTCTCTAGACTTATTTTTGGGGTCTATTTAGCTAGATTTGGACTAGAAACGTCGATTTTGGGGTTTTCTAACTTGGAACACTAACTTTATTAGTAGATAATTCTTTCTATGATTTTCCCTATACTCTTCTTGAACTTTAATTGTGTAATTGATTATGTTAATAAGTTATTTATACTTTTATATGTTTCTGATATGGATTAAATTATCTGAATTATTTACAATCTAGAATATAGTTCAAGAAGAATATGGTTTTGAAAATGGATTTATGAACTCATTGTATATCTGATATTAAATGTATTTCTCATCATATGGTAAAGTGAATATTTATGCACGTCGCATTGTTTTATAAAGCTATATGATTGCCTTGAAAAAGGGCTTGTACATGTGATAAACCCTGATAGGGAAATTTATGACCGATGAATCTATATTGAGACTAAAAGTCTGTATTTTACTAAAAGCTCTGTTTTGAATGATATGGAATATGTGCATATGATAATTTTTGTGGAAGAATTCTATTAGAAACATTGTTTGCTAACATCAGGTGATGTTAACCCTGGTGCACCTTGATACCTCAGCTAGTAGGGGTAGTGCTAGCCTCGTGTGAAGGGCAACACATGGGATTTTTTTTGTTATGGAGAGTGGGATGCCTCCTATTTCGGCAAGATACCAGATATATGTTATATGATTTGCCTTTTCTTGTTTTGTTCTTGGGGAAATTTCCCATATTAGAGTTCCTTCGCGTGTCCTCTTGAATGGTGGTAGGACAAACCTTAGTTGGGATGTTAAGTATAGGCAAATCCTACACCACCAAAGTACGGAAGGGTTTGAACTTTGACATGGTGGTTCTGATATGGTATCCTCCTAATATTTTTATAAGAAATGTTTTGATGCATATTAATGTGTGATTAACGATCATACTATATCATATTTGGTTACAGATATCTAAATGTGATTTAAACTGAGAATATTTGAAAATGTGGGTCCCATATGGATGTACTTCTGAACTATAATTTTCAATGTGATAAATTTTAATATATGAGTACATCCATATGTTGACCTGAGAGGTCATATGAGGTATTATATGCTCACTAAGTTTTCAAATACACTACACAATGCTTACATTTTTTTCAGATAAAGATACAGAGTTTGGTCTTACGGCTACGTAATCAGCTAGGTGGCATATTCTTTGGGTGAGTCTATGTTACTTTCAAGGCTCACAATGTTTAAAATATTATGTCATTGTAATCTAGACTTGGCTGTAATATTGATAAGTATAGACTTGGCTTGTATAATTGGCTATACTGGAAACTTGCAAAGTATGATATTTTCCTAATATGTGATATTTTGAAGCCGTATACAAATAAATAAGGGTAAATTTATATGTTATTTGTGTTAATCGTGTTCCATTAAATTGGGGCGTGACAAGTTGGTATCAAAGTATTAGGTTTCCCTGTGGCTATCGAAGCAAATGATTCTTTAGTATAACTTTTAGTATGGATATGAGCTGAACATATTTATACTTCAAGTGCTGCTGAGGGATTATATAGGATATTAACTTCCTTTCTATTCCAAGTTTGCTAAAGTTCCTAGTATAAGGTTTGATTGAATATTATGGTATCTTAAAATGGTGTTTTGTTCTGTATAGTCTATGAAGCCGCCAAGAACTAGAGTAGTTACTAGAGAAGCTGTAGATCGTGCACCCTCTACAGAAGAGTCTGCATAATCTACAATTCTAATACAAAAAAAGTCGTGGTAGAGGTCGACCTAGAGGAAGAGGCTGAGGCTGAGGGCATGCACAAGGTATGAGAATCTCGAGACATGATGAATAGGCCCATGTATCTTATAAAGTTCCTGAGGAGAGTGCAAAACCCCCCCAAGAGCCACATGATAGAACATCTGATATGATTATTGGCATACATAGGAGTTTAGAGACATTGGCTGAATTTATAATAGAATAGGGCAAAAGGGATGGCCAGCCACTAGAAAATTCTCCTAAAGCTTAAGAACTGGGAAGAACAATTGAGTAAGAGGACAAGTTTACAGGGATTAAGGTGTCATTACCGCAATTCTTTAAGTTAAAACCCTGACTTTTTCTGAGTTAGATATTCAGGATGACCCATAGATATTTATTGATGCTGTGGAACGAATTCTCAGAGCTTTGGGGTGTTTTACTAGAAGATCTGTTGAACTAGTATCCTTTCAACTATTAGATGTGGCCCAAGTTTGGTTTGAGACACTGGTACAAGGAAGAGTAGTTACTTTACCACTAATGGAGTAGGATGAATTTAAGGAAGCATTTATGAATCGTTTCCTACCAATGAGTGAAAGAGACAAGAGGGCTAGAGAATTTGAAGAATTAAGACAAACACAAAACATGATAGTTTCTGAATATGACATCCGTTTTACTCGGTTGTCCAGATATGCACCATATCTGGTTCCTACTAAAAAAGATAGAATTAAGAGATTTTTTTTGGGATTGATACATCCATTATTTAAATCAGTGAGTCCTCAGATGAATCATTTTCCAACTTATTCAGTAGTTGTGGATTGTACTAGAATGATATAAACACGAGAGCAAGCAGACATAGAAGGTATAAGGAGAAGAAAGAGAGATCGAGATAGTAATGCCCATACTAGTTATAATCCTAATGTCAGAGGACCAAGATTTCAAAATCCACAGTGTTTAACTCAAACAGGATCTGATAGATCTAACTAGATATTAGTTAATATCAATAAGCAAAGAATGAATCAAAGAGATACAAGACCTGTTAGCCAACAAGATTCAAGATCAATTCCACCATGTCCCATTTGTGGCAAGCCTCATACTGGATAGTGTTGCAGAGAAACTGGTGCATGTTTTAAGTGTGGACAAATGGGTCATTTGATGAGGAATTGTCCACAATTATAAAATTTTATTCAAGCATCAATACAACCAGCTTCACCCCTTGCATCTGTACTAGCACGACCAAATAGAGCAGTTTTAGTTCAAGCAAGTAGTGGTGGTACTAGTAGAGGATCAGGAAGTCGAGGCCAAAAACAAGCTCGAGTTTTTGCCTTGACACGAAAGGATGCTCAAACCTCAAATACAGTTATGACAGGTATATTATCAGTATGTTCCCATAAAGCATATGTACTGTTTGATCCTGGTTCTACTCATTCTTATATATCATCCTGCTTTGCTAAGAAATTGGATAGAGATCCTACTAGTTTACATTTTTCTTTCATGGTTGCTACTCAAATGGGAGAATTCTTACTAGTAAATGATGTGTATAAATCATGCGAGATTTCGATAGAAGATAAAAAGACTCTTGTAGATTTTATAGTTCTAGATATGGTAGACTTTGATGTGATACTGGGAATGGATTGGTTGTCATCATGCCATGCCATTCTAGACTGTCACCTTAAGGTGATTAAGTTTAACATTCTTGGAGAATCTTCCTTCTTGATACAAGAAGATCGTAGTGAGGTGACTAGTAACTTAATCTCTGCCATAACAGCTCATAAGCTATTACTAAAAGGATGTCAAGGGTATTTAGTAGTAGTCAAAGATGTTGAAATAAAGTACACAAAGGTAGAGCAGATTCCAATAGTTAGAGAATTTTCTGATGTGTTTTTTGAGGAGTTGCCAGGGTTACTCCCAAAACAAGAAATTGAGCTCGGTATTGATTTACTTCTTAGAACTCAACCAGTGTCTAGACCCCCGTATAGAATGGCACCGACTGAGCTCAAGGAATTGAAAAACCAGTTACAAGACTCGTTAGACAAAGGATTTATACGCCCTAATACTTCTTCTTGGGGTGTTCCAGTCCTATTTGTGAAAAAGAAAGATGAATCGCTAGGATTGTATATTGATTACAGACAGTTGAATAAGGTGACTGTACATAATAAGTATCGATTAACTTGTATAGATGATCTATTTGACTAGTTACAAAGTGCCCAATGTTTTTCGAATATTGATTTGAGATTTGGGTATCATCAATTGAAGATAAAGAAGGAGGATATTCCAAAAATTGCTTTTAGTACTCGATATGAGCACTATGAGTTTTTAGTAATGCCATTTAGTTTAACAAATGCTCCAGCTGCATTCATGGATTTGATGAATAGAGTATATAAACCTTTCCTAGATCAGTTTGTTATTGTATTCATAAATAATATTCTGGTATATTCAAAGAGTTTAGAGGAGCATAAGCAACATTTAAGAATAACTTTGCAAACCCTAAGAGAACACCAGTTGTATGCTAAATTTTAAAAATGTGAATTTTGGCTTAGTAGTGTTACTTTCCTAGGGCATGTGATTACCAAGGATGGTATTCAAGTTGATCCTTAAAAGGTAGAAGCAGTGCAGCAATGGCCACGCCCTACGACAATTACAGAGATTCGTAGTTTTCTTAGTTTAGCAGGTTATTACTGTAAATTCGTTAAAGATTTTTCAAAAATAGCTGCTCCTTTAACGAGGTTGACAAGGATGGGAATAAAGTTTGACTGGTCAGATGAATGTGAAAGAAGTTTCTAGAAACTCAAGGAATGCTTGACTACGGCGCCAGTATTGTCTATTCCTTCAGGTACCACAGGATATACAATATATTGTGATGCATCAAGAATTGGATTAGGGTGTGTGTTGATGCAACATGGTCGAGTCATTACATATGCATCTAGACAGCTTAAACCACATGAGCAAAATTATCCGACTCATGACTTGGAAATGGCAGCAGTAGTTTTTGCTCTCAAAATTTGAAAGTATTATCTGTATGGTGACACATGTGAAATTTATACAGATCATAAAAGTCTCAAATATATTTCCCAACAAAAAATGGCAGTGAAGTTGAATTTATAGTAAACCTTAAAGGAATTCTGAAATTGGGTAAGCTGTTGTGTGTACCTAATAAAGAAGAACTTAAAAAAAAAAATTTAGAGGAAGCCTATAGATCCATATATACCATTCATCCTGGAATAACTAAAATGTATAAAGATCTAAAAGAAATTTATTGGTGGGAAGGCATGAAGGAAAATATAGTTAATTATATTTCTCGATGTTTAACTTGACAGCAAGTAAAAGTAGAACATCAAAGGCCTGCAGGACTACATTAGCAGATGGAGATACCTGAATGAAAATGGGAAAGAATAACTATGAATTTTGTTACGGGGATACTGCGGACACCAAAAGGGTTTGATTCAATATAGGTAATCATTGATAGGTTGACTAAATTAGCACATTTTCTACAGTGAAAACCACATACAACGTAACTCAGTATGCAAATTTATACTTGAATAAAATAGTGAGGCTTCATAGAATGCCAATATCGATTATTTCTGATCGAGGAACATAGTTCACAGCTCATTTTTGGAGAGCCTTCCAAGAAGCTTTGGGAACAAAGTTAAATCTCAATACTACTTTCCATCCTCAAATAGATGGACAGTTTGAGCGAACCATCCAAATATTGGAAGACATGCTACAAGCATTATGCTAGACTTTTAAGGTAGTTAGGAAAGATTTTTGCCCCTAGCTGAATTTGTTTATAACAATAGCTACTAAGCCAGTATACAAATGGCCCCTTTTGAGCCATTATATGGTAGACATTGCTGTTCTCTGAACGGATGGTTTGAGATGGGCAAAACTAAAATTTTAAGGCCTGATATGGTACAGGATGCACTGATCAAGGTAAAATTAATTAAGGAAATGTTATTAACAGGCCAAAGTAGATAGAAAGCCTATGTTGATAATAGACGCCGACCATTGGAATTTTTCATAGGTGAACATGTCTTTTTGAAAATATCTCCTATGAAAGGAGTAGTAAGATTTGGGAAGAAAGGGAAGTTAAGTCCATGATACATAGAACCATTTGAAATTCTTGATAGGATCGACCCAGTAGCTTATTGGTTGGCTTTACCCCTTGAATTGGGTAGTGTCCATCCAATTTTTCATGTGTATATGCTATGGAAGTATTTACCGAATCCTACACATGTTATACAGTGCCCACAAATTCAGTTACAGGAAGACTTAACTTATGAGGAACAACCAAAAGTGATAGTGGACAGACAATTTGCATTCAAAAGAAATACCTACAGTGAAAGTGATATGAAAAAATCACTCTTCTGAGGAGGCTACTAGGGAAAGAGAGGATGACATACACACCATATACCCACATTTGTTTAAACAATGAGGTTAGTATTTATTTGCAATTATGGTAATAAAATTCGGGGACTAAATTTCTAAAAGGGGGAAGAATAAAATAGTCTTAAAATTTAAAGAAAATCCTAAATTAAAGAAAATTTTGAATAAAAGAGAGGATTTTGAAAATGGAGATAAAAACCGTTGAAAATATGTTTATTTATTACATGGCTTGAAGAATTATAAAGAAAATATGAGAGTTTACGCTTTGGGGACAAAATGCAATTTCTCAAAATTTTAAGGGTCAAAATGTAAATAAAAAATTTTTGCAAGGACCTCCCTCAAAAATTTAATTTTTGTAGAAAGGTTCCCCGGAATATTTTAGAGCCTCAACCACATAAGGAGCTGTAAAATTCAGATTTTTCTCTCTCTCTTCCAAATTTTTCTCTCATGAAACCCCAAAATTTCTCTCTAGAATTCTACCACTTTCGAACCTCGAATTTTGACATCACAACCACCAATGGACTCAGAACGAAGAGTTCTACAAATCCACCTAATTGGTTTCTGGAAAATTGGCCGAAGATTGGCCAAAAAATGGAGGGCAAAATCACCTAAAGAGGTAATTTTCGAAACTCCTATATGTGGTTCTCAAACCCAAACACTAACACCATAGATGAATCCAGAAGGTACTGAAACCTCGAGATCTCAAATTTCAAGTCCATCTTCCCTTGCACGCGCCCTCACGCTTCGCTTCTTCCTCGGTGAGTGACGCCCACGCGCAGCCCCTACGATGGCGCATGCAGTGTCCCAACAACTTGTTGTATTGATCTGCGTTGACCGAGCTCTCATAGGTCAAATTTTGCGAATCCAGAGTTATTTTTTAGGTTTTTGGACCCTCTAGACTCATTTTTGGGGTTTATTTGGCTAGATTTGGACCTGAAACGTGGATTTTGGGGTTGTCCAACTTTGAACCCTAACTTTGTGAGTAGATAATTCTTTCTATGACTTGCCCTATACTCTTCTTGACCTTTAATTATGTAATTGATTATGTTTATAAGTTATTTATACTTTTATATGTTTCTGATATGGATTAAATTATTTGAATTGTTTACAATCTGGAATACAATTCAAGAAGAGTATGGTTTTGAATATGAATTTATGAACTCATTGTATATTTGAAATTAAATGTATTTTTCATTATATGGTAAAGTGAATATTTATACACGTCACATTGTTTAATAAAGTTATATGATTGTCTTGAAAAAGGGTATGTACATGTGATAAATTCTTATTAGGAAATTTATGACAAATGAATCTGTACTGAGACTAAAAATATGTATTATACTAAAAGCTCTGTTTTGAATGATATGGAATACGTGCATATGATAATTTTTGTGGAGAAATCCTATTAGAAACATTGTTTACTAAAAGTAGGTGATGTTAGCCCTAGTGCACGTTGATACCTCAGATAGCAGGGGTGATACTAGCCTCGTGTGCAGGCTAACACGCAGGATTTGATATGTGATGGAGAGTGCGGTGCCTCCTATCTAGGCAAGATGTCAGATATATGTTATATGATTTGCCTTCCCTTGCTTTGTACTTGGGGAAATTGCCAATATTAGAGTCCCTTTATGTGTTCTCTTAGATGGTGGTAAGGAAAATCTTAACTAGGATACTAAGTATAGGCAAATCCTACACTACCAAAGTACGGAAAGGCTTAAGCTCTGATATGGGTTTTTGATATGGGATCCTCCTAATATTTTCATAAGAAATGTCTTGATGCATATCAATGTGTGATTAACGATCATACTATATCATATATGGTTATAATTATCTGTGTAACGCCCCCAATTTACGTTACGTAAAATAAACATTTTTTTTCCAATCAGATATTTTCCATAAAGATGCACAATTCAATTTTTTGTCATTTCTCTCATGTATACACAATATATAGACCAAGTCTATAAACATCAAAGTACAGCAGAAACGAGGATCTTGCCTGTAGCGTTCAGAGCACTCTAGAATACAAACACAGTATAATTCAAAGACCATGAGTCTTGGAAGCAACGTAGACTCACCCAGAGAATATATCACCTATCTGTCGAATCAGACTCTAATATTCTTATCTGAAAAATGTGGAAATATCGTGTAGTGAGTTTGACAAGTCAGTGAGCAAATAATTCCTCCTATGACCTCTTAGGTCAGCATATGGATGTACTTATATTTTAAAATGTGTCACATAGAAAATACAGTTCAGAAGTACATTCATATGGGACCCGTATTTTAAATATTCTCAAATCAAAGGATATTCAGATATCCAAAACCATATGCACCATGGTATGATCATTAAACAAATGTTGTTATGCTCAGCTGTATAAGCTATAGTAAAATATTATGATTTGAAGGTAAAATCATTATTTTTAATGCACCTGCCTCACTCAGCGATCTGGTCAATGCAATTTGATTTGAAAATGACTTGCCTCAGTCGGCAATCTGGTCAATACAATTTGAAAATAACCTACCTCAGTCGGCGATCTGGTCAATGCAATTTGATTTGAAAATGACCTGCCTCACTCGGCGATCTGGTCAATGCATTTTGAAAATAACCTGCCTCAATCGACGATCTGGTCAATGCAATGAAAATATAACACATTTTCTATACGCATAGTGACCTCGACCCCAGTCACAATAAGTGATCAGGGAATGTGAATACATCACCCTACTGCCCCCTCACATTACCACTGTCACAATGTAATGAAAATATTTGCTATACGCATAGTGACCTCGACCCTAGTCACAATAAGTGATCAGGGAATGTGAGTACATCACCCTCCTGCCTCTCCACATTACTACTGTCACCCGGTTGGAGTAGCCCTCCCCCGGCTCACTCAGGCTAATAGGGCGTCCCCTATTCGGTACCGTCACAAGACATACAACCAGCCGATATTCATCAATACATATAAATACATGTAAAATTATCAAGCAACTCACCATGAGCTTTCCGCTTGCCATTCAATCTCATTTATAATATGACATGCATCATTTTCACAAGTATATAGCTTTACAAATCAATGCATCGTGCACATAATATTCACTTTATCAAATAATGATAAATACATTTAGAACCATATATTCAATGAGTTCCAAAATTCAATACATCGTGCACATAATATTCACTTTATCAAATAATGATAAATACATTTAGAACCACATATTCAATGAGTTCCAAAATTCATTTCTAAAACCATACTCTTCTTGAACAATGTGCCAGTTTGTAAATATAACAAATATATTAACACATTTAATAAACTGATAATGACATAAATAATTTATAAACAGAAACAATAATACATTTATAATTCAAGAAGAGCATGGGGCAAGTCATAG
>CM073467.1:24662500-24747500 GCA_037074535.1 Gleditsia sinensis
AAAACAATTTTTCAAATCAACCGTAGAATCGCCGCAGATCAAAAGTAGAAAATTTCAGAAAAAGGTAAACTCTGAAACTTTTACTTAGAGACTTCAAATTGGAAATTTGACACCATATATAGATTCAGGAGTTAGATAAACCTTACGATATGAAATTTTTCAGCTATCTGACAACTTTTTGTTCTTGGTGAATAGTATTTTCCGGCGGTGAATAATGATTTCGCCAGCGTAAATAGTATTTTTCGACTATGAACAATGATCAAGTTTCCAAAGTCATTTTCTTGATTTTTGGACCCTCCGGACATGTTTTTGAAGTCAGTTTAGTCAAATGTGGAATGAAAAAGTGCATTTTGGGGTTGTCCAATCTGGAGCCAATTCCCTATGAGTGGATAATTCTTTATATGACTTATCCTATACCATTCTTGATCTTTAAACGTGTATTTGATTATGTTTATGAGATATTTATATTTTTATATGTTTCTGAAATACATTAAATTATCTGATTTGCTTACAATTTGAAATATAGTTCAAGAAGAGTATAGTTTTGAAAATGGATTTATGAATTCTTGGTATATCTGATTTTACATGTATTTCTCATTAAATGATAAAGTGAATATTTATGCATGTGGCATTGATTTATAAAGCTAAATGATTGCCTCGAGAAAGGGCATGTATATGTGATAAACCCTGAATGGGTAATTTATGACAGATGAGCTGTTTTGAGATTGAAATTTTGTATTATATTGAAAGCTCTGTTTTGAATTATATGAAATATGTGCATATGATAATTTTGTGGAGGAATCCTATTAGAAACACTGTTTTCTAACAAAAAGTGATATTAGTCTTAGTGCACCTTAATACCTCAGCTAGCAGGGGTAGTGCTAGCTTCGTGTGAGGGCTAACACACGGGATATGATATGTGATGGAGAGCAAGCTGCCTCCTATATGGGTAAGATGCTGACTATATGATATGTGACTTGCCTCCCTTACTGTGTGCTTGGGAAATACCCATATTAGAGTCCCTTCACGTATCCTCTTGAATGGTGGTATGGCAAATCTCAGCGGGGTGCTGAGTTTAGGCAAATCCTACACCAACAAAGTTAAAAAGGGCATGAACTCTGATATGGTGGTTCTGATATGGGATCCTCCTAATGTTTTCATGTGAAAAGTTTTGATGCATTGCAATATTTGAATAATGATTGTACCATATTACATATGATTTTGAATATATGAATGTGATATGAACTGAGAATATATGAAATATGGGTCCCATATGGATGTACTTCTGAACAGTATTTTCTATGACAAATTTTAAAATATGAGTACATTCATATATTGACCTAAGAGGTCATAGTAGGTATTATCTACTCACTGAGTTGTCAAACTTACTACACGATATTTATATGTTTTTCAGATAAGGATATAGAGTTTGATCATTTCCCTTCAAATAGTTGACCAGCTAGACGACATGATCTCTGTGTGAGCCTACTTTTTTTCCAAGGCTCGTAGATTTTGATTTATACTGTACCTGTACTCTAAAGTATGTTCTAAATGCCACAGGCAGGATCCCTGCTTTTGCTGTTACTCTGATGTTTATGGACTTTGTCTGTATATGGTATATGTATGAGAGAACCTATATGCATATGTTTCCATGATAAATGATTGGAATATTCATGCTTATGAAAAATATATGTTCATGGTATACATGTTTCATGTGCCCTAAATTTAAGGGCATGAGAGTATGATCATTATTCAGATATTGTTATGCATCAAAATATTTCACATGAAAACATTAGGAGAATCCTATATCAGAACCACCATATCAGAGTTTCGGCCTTTCCGTACTTTTGTAGTGTAGGATTTGTCTAAACTCAGCATCCTAGCTAAGGTTTGCCTTACCACCATTCAAGAGGACACGCGAAGGAACTCTAATATAGAAAATTTCCCTAGCACACAGTAAGGGAGGGAAAATTACATATCATATAGTCGACATCTTGCCCAGATAGGAGGCATCCTACTCTACTTTACATATTATGTCCCATGTGTTAGTCGTCACACAAGGCTAGCACCACCCCTGCTAGCTAAGATGTCAAGGTGCACTAGGGCTAACATCTTCTACTATTAGTAAACAAGGTTTCTAATAGGATTCCTCCACAGAAATCATATTTGCACATATCTCGTATCGTTCAAAATAGAGATTTCAGTATAATACAGAATTTTCAATCTCAGTATAATTCCTCTGTCAAAAATTTTCCAATTAGGGTTATCACATATACATGCCATTTTCTAAGACAATCTTATAGCTTTACATATCAATGTCACATGCACAATATATTTCCTTTACTATATGATGAGAAATACATTTAGAATAACATATTCAAAGGGTTCAAAAATTTATTTTCAAAACCATACTTTTCTTGAACTATATGCCAAATAGTAAGTAAATTAAGTAATTTAATTCATTTTAGAGACATATAAAAATATAAATAACATGAAACATAATCAATTACACATTTAAAGTTCAAGAAGAGTATAGCTAAGCCATAGAACGAATTATCTACTCACAGGGTAAGAATCCTGGTTGGACTACCCTAAAATACACTTTTTCAATCTAAATTTGACTAAACAAACCTTAAAATCGAGTCCGAAAGGTCCAAAAACTTAAGAAATGACTCTAAAAATTTTGAAATTTGGCCTTTAGGAACTTGGTCAACATTGATTAACTAATGGATACTATTCATGGTCAAAAATACTATTCACTGTTGAAATCACTATTCATACAAGCCAGATACTGTTCACGATGCACAAAAAGTTGTCAGATGGCTAAAAAATTTCACATCCTAAGGTTTATCTACCTCCTAAATCCATCTACGATGTCAAATTTTCAATTTGAGAATTCTAAATAAGAGTTTCAGAACTTACATTTTTCTAAGATTTTCTACTTCTAATCTGTAGTGATTTTATAATAGATTTGAAAAATTTAGCCAATTTCGTAGTATTCTTCGTTCTGAATCCAATGGTACCTTTAGTTTTGAGATCGAATGCTCGAAAGTACTCTAGATCTAAAGAGAGAAAATGGAAGAGAGAAAAACACTATTCATCATTGTTTTACAGAATTCATTCGCACAGAAATCTTTTTTTTTTAAATAAATGATGGATGCCCAATTAGCAATTTCCTAATTGTTAGAGGAAGTCCTTACAAATTTCATTATTTACATTTTGACCCCTAAACTTTTAGAAAATTATAGTTTGACATGAAAAATATTAAAAAGTTTTCATTTTCTTCCTTAAAATCTTTCAATTACATCCATACTCCTTTATTTCTTTTAATATTCTATACATAAATGAAAATTACTAAATTTTAGGGTTGCTACATTCTTCTCCCCTTAAGAAATTCAGTCTCCGAATTTCAAACCATTCTGTCGCAAGTAGAGAATAAAGTCAAGACATAAATTACGGTTATTAACCTTACTACTCAAGCTATTGGTGATATCTCTTTTATATATCATCTTCCCTAATATCTGAACTATCCTCAAATTAGCATATTTATATCCATAAGTTGATATAATTAAGAACCAAACACATAAAAGAACATATACACATCCATATTGGGTAACCAACTTTTCTTATTCCAAACTTCTATCAAGCCATCTTTAATTCTCATGTGTCAACATCCTCCTATTAATTCTATTTAACTAGCCCGTTCATTCTAAGAAGACTTTTCTCAACAATTATTCACACATGAATTTTCAATCTCAATATAATTCACATCCTAGATATTAGACTCAATTTAACGTGGTATAAACCCTTAATACAAATATCTTGATCACTTTGCATTATTTTTTGACATGGTTCTCAATAAATTTCTTTTAAATCATGATACATTTTAGTCGATCCAGGATGAATGGTATACGTAAATTGATGGGCTTTTCTTAGAATCTCTCTCTTGAGTTCTTCTTTATTAGGTACACAATTGTTTGTCCAATCTTAGAATTTCTTCAGAATCTACAATAAATTTAACATCACTGTCATTCTTCACCTCTTTAATTTTCTTGTATAAATAGGCATCATCTTTCTGTGCCTTTTTCAGCTGCTCAACCAAAGATAATTAAAATTGTATATGGGCTAATAGTATCCCAGGTTCCTTTACTTCCAATACTACTCTATGACTTCCCAACTTATACATTTCTTTAATCAACAGCCTTCTTACCACTGTGATATGTAATGAGACAAACTACTCATTGACTTCTTGCTTCATGCATCAGTCACTACATTGGCCTTACTTGGATGATATAATATTGTACAGTCATAATCTTTAAGTAATTCCATCCATCGTCTTTGTATCAAGTTAAGATCTTTTTGTTGGAAAATGTATTTAAGACTTTTATGATCTGTATAGATTTCACATGTCTCACCATACAGATAATGCCTCCAAATCTTGAGAGTAAAAATCACTGTTGCTATTTTTAAATCACGAGTTGAATATTTTTGCTTATGTTATTTAAGTTGTCTAGATGCATATGCAATGATTCGACCATGTTGCATCAACATACACCCTAATCTAATTCTCGATTCATCACAGTATAATGTGTATCCTTTGGTACCTGAGGAAATAGACAGTACTAGTACCGTAGTCAAACATTTTTTTAAGTTTTTGAAAATTTTTCTCACATTCATCTGACTAGTCAAACTTTATTTCTTTCCTTGTCAATTTCGTCAAAGGAGCAACAATTTTTTTTTTTGAAATTTTTTTAATGAATCTATAGTAATAACCTACTAAATAAAAAAACTAATGATCTCTGTAATTGTACTAGGGCATGGCCATTGCTGTATCGCTTCTATTCTTTTTTTAGGGTCTACTTAAATATCATCATTGATAACCACATGCCCTAGGAAAATAATACCACTAGGCCAAAATTCATATTTTGAAAACTTAGAATACAGCTGGTGTTCTCTTAGGGTTTGCAAACTATTCTTAAACGTTGCTTATGATCCTTTGAACTTGGAATATACTAGTATATTATCAATAAATACACTAACAAATTGATCCCAAAATGGCTTAAGTATTCTATTCATAAAATCCATAAATGTAGTTGGGGCATTTATCAAACCAAATGACATCACTAAGAACTCATAGTGCTCATATCAAGTCCTGAAAGCTGTTTTCAGAATATCCTCTTCCCATATCCTTAATTGATGATATCCAAATATCAAATCAATTCACTTTTTTTTGAAAAATATTGAGCACACTATAGTTGGATAAACAAATCATTTATATGAGGTCATGGGTATTTATTACTTACTGTCACTTCATTCAATTATTTATAATCTATGCATAGTCATAGTGATCCATCTTTCTTTTTCACAAATAAAATTGGAGTACCCCAAGGAGAAGTACTAAGGTGTATAAATCCCTTGTCTAACAAGTCTTGCAACTGATTTTTCAACTCTTTGAGTTCAGTTAGTGCCATTCTATATGGAGATATAAACACCGGTTGGGTTCAAAGAAGTAAATCCATACCAAACTCAATTTCTTGTTCTGGGGGTAACCCTAGCAATTCCTCAGAAAACAAATCAGAGAATTCTGTAACCATTGGAACTTGCTTTACATTGAGGTACTTATATCAACATCTTTGACCACTAATAAATACCCTTGGCATCCTTTTTTGTAATAGATTATGAACTATTAAAGCAGAGATTAAATTATTCGGTACTTCACTACAAGCAACTCGTATCATGAAAGGAGATTCTTCGAGAATATTGAATTTAATTACCTTAAGATGACATTCTAAAATGGCATGACATGATACCAACCAACCTATTCCCAATATCACATCAAAGTCTACTATATCTAGACATTCGGTTAAAACAGATATTATAATAAAAAATGATCATATTGGGCATTTGTCTCAATTCTTTAAATTTTTTGGGACGCCTATCCCTTTCACTTTCAGGTAGTAATTGACCCATAGATATCTCTTAAGATGTCATAATATTCAATCAACTTTATACTAGGAAATTTAACAACTTGGAATAAAAAGAAAATTGAAACCCTATAGAATCCCTCAGCAGCACATGAAGTATAAATATGTTTGACTCATATCTATACTAAAAGTCCTACTAATGAATCCTTTGCTCCGACAACCATAGGAGAACCTAATACTCTAATACCAACTTATCACACCCCTAATTTTAGGACACGTGAAACACATACTTTACGAACATATATTTTTCATAACATGTATAATACACTTCTTTACATATAGGTATTTTCATGTATACACAATATTCAGATCAAGTCTATAAACATCAAAGTACAGTAGAAGTAGGGATCCTACCTGTGGCGTTCAAAGCATACTCTAGAGTACAAGTACAATATAACCAAAAAACTACAAGCCTTAAAAACAAAATAGACTCACCAGAGAATAGGTCGCCTAGCTGATCACCTATCTAAAGGGAAAAAAAACTAAACTCTATACTTTTCTCTGAAAAATGTAAAAATATCATGTAGTGAGTTTGACAACTCAATGAGCAGATAATATCTCCTATGACCTTTTAAGTCAACATATGGACATACTTATATATTAAAATTTATCACAATGAAAATTATAATTCAGAAGTACATCCATATAGGATCCGCATTTTCCAATATTCTCAGTTCAAATCACATTCAAATATCTAAAATAATATGTAATACAGTATGATCATTATTCAAACATTGTTATGCATCAAAATATTTTACATTAAAACATTAGGAAGATCACATATCAGAATCACTATATCAGACTTCAAGCCCTTCCGCACTTTGGTGGTGTTAGATTTGCCTAAACTCAGCATCCAGCTAAGGTTTGCCCTACTACCATTCAAGAGGACACGCGAAAGGCCTATAATATGGGAAATTTCCCAAGCACACAGCAAGGAAAGGCAAATCACATATCATATAGTTGGCATCTCTTCCAGATAAGAGACATCCTGCTCTCATTCACATATCATGTCCCATGTGTTGGCTATCACACTAGGCTAGCACCACCCTTGCTAGCTGAGGTGTCAAGATGCACTAGGGCTAACATCACCTGCTATTAGCAAACAATGTTTCCAATAAGATTTCTCCACAGAAATCATATTTGCACATATGTCATATCGTTTAAAATAGAGATTTCAGTATAATACAGAATTATCAGTCTTAGTATAATTTCTCTGTCAAAAATTTCTCAATCTAGGTTCTCATATATACATGCCCTTTTCCATGGCAATATTTAGCTTTACATATCAATGCCACGTGCATAATATATTTCCTTTACTATATGATGAGAAATACATTTAGAATCACATATTCAATGAGTTCAAAAATTTATTTTCAAAACCGTACTCTTCTTGAACTATATGCTAGATAGTAAGCAAACAGACCTTAAAATCGAGTTCAAAATGTTTGAAATCCTAGGAAATGACTCCAAAATCACAAAATTTGACCTTCGGGAGTTTGGTCAACTGATGGGTATTATTCACTATTGGAAATACTATTCACCGCTAAAATTACTATTCATACCGGCTTAATTTATTGTGTACGACGCACAAAAAGATGTCAGATAGCTGAAAATTTTCATATCCTAAGGTTTATTTATCTCCTAATCTCCTAAATCCATCTTCGGTGTCAGATTTTCAATTTGAGAACTCTACATAAGAGTTTCAGAATTTACCTTTTTCTAAGATTTTTTACTTCTGATTTACAATGATTCTACGGCTGATTTAAAAAATTATTCAGCCAATTTCATAGTACTCTTCATCTTGAATCTAGTGGTACTTTAGTTTTGAGCTCGAATTCTCGAAAGTACTCCAGATCTAGAGAGTGAAAATGGAGGAGAAAAATACTATTCATCACCGTTTTACAAAATCAATTCACACGAAAATATTTTTTTTTTTTAAATAAATGATGGATGACCAATTAGCAATTTGCTAATTGTTATAGGAAGTCCTTGCAAATTTTATTATTTACATTTTGACCCCTAAATTTTTAGGTAATTACAATTTGACCCCAAAAATATTAAAAAGTTTTCATTTTCATCCTTAAAATCTTTAAATTACATCCTTACTCCTTTATTTCTTTTAATAATCCATACATAAATGAAAATTACTAAATTTTAGGGTTGCTACAAGCGGCATAGTCGTCCTCTCAGAAGGAAAATAATAAGAAAACAATAACAGAGAAAATAAATAACAAAGAGGCAACTAAACCATCATCTAAGAAAGTAAATAACAATAAAATAATAATAGAGTAAATAAATTACAGAGGGCAGCAAAGCTATTCTCTAAGAAAGTAAATAACAAGAAAATAAATAAGAAGATAAATACAACATTAAATATAAACATTGAAATTAAGAGTTAGATAAATTATTATTTTCATACCAAGAGTTTCACCCTTTCACCTTAACATTAGGAGATTACTTCTCCATAATCAAGGTAAGAAAGCAAAATAAAAGATGAAGAAGTATGATAAAATTTATGAAAGAAAGTAAAGATACAAAATGTCTAAAGAAAGAAAAATATTACAAACACTTAGAACTCCAACAAAACTTTTCCAAGCTCAATCTTCAGCCTTTTTCCTCTCTCTTTAGCCCACAAGATGTCTCTATTTATAGATAAAACAAGGGGAGTAGGTGACAAAGATGGTGGGTAGCAAATTGTACTAAATTTGACTAGTTGTGTTGCATTATGTGCCCCAAAAGTCATCGTGATATATTCCTTAATAGCTCTTCCATACTTTGGTGGTGTAGGATTTGCCCATACTTAGCATCCTAGTTAAGGTTTGCCCTACTACTATTCAAGAGGACATGCGAAGGGACTCTAATATGAGCAATTTCTCAAGCACACAGCAAGGGAGGGAAAATCACATATCATATAGTCAGCATCTCGCCCAAATATGAGGCATCCCACTCTCCTTCACATATCATATCCTGTGTGTTGGCTGTTATACGAGGCTAACACCACCCCTGCTAGTTGAGGTATCAAGGTGCACTAGGGCTAATGTTGTGTGTGTTTTATAAATAATAGCAAGCACACGACGTAACTGTAGCTAGTCCAACAAGTACGGATTGTATCCCACAGAGAACAATTATCAATTACTAGACTTTACGAAGTATGCTATCTAAATCAATGTGATTCAATGAGAGAGTGTGTCACAATTAAATAAATAAGTAATTCAATTAATAAAAGCTTAGGGTTAGGGTTTACAACACTTATGATATTCAACAATCAATATGTACCTCTAATTGCAATTATCTAGGTAATTGAGTATGGTTTAGCCTTAATTAACTCATAACCTCTTTCAAGTGTTACTAATCGTACCTAGGTTAATCTAATTACCTACTTTCGTGGTTCTTAGTTCAACCTAGGTCCATTAAGTTCTATGCCAAACATGGAATGCAATTAATTGGTTTTCTCGTGCCCACTAATTGATTCATTCCTAGAGAACCTTAAATTATTTTCATGATTAAGATATCCCTAATTAACTATTAGGTTCCGTTATTAACTTTCACCTTTCAGTTCATCAGTTAATATCTTAAGACGTGATAAATATTGCTCAAACATTCATCAACTTATATAATCAATGCATAATAGTCAATCCTAATTAACCATGGAATACAATTAGGGTTCCAACAATTTAATTAGCACAATGTATCATCACATCATAAGTGGGTTTACTAAAACCCTAGATCAAATCTACTCAAGTATAATAGAAATAGAAACCAAAATCATATTCATTAAGTAAATCATTAAAGTTCAATACAAACCTAAAGAAAGGAGTAGAAAAAGAGGAAAGTGCAGAATAAAAAGATAAAACCTGGTTTGTAGAATGTATTAGAGATACAATGTTGAATCATTCTCAAATCTAACCTATGAATATGAAAGTAAACACTAATCCTACTCTAAACCTAATCTTAAGGTGTTTTCTAAGCATAAAACTGAGTAAAAGTATGTCTGAATGTGTCTGGATGTCCTTCTCTGCATTTCCCAATGTATATAAATCAACTTGGCTGCTCAAAACCCTAAAAATCACGTGGTGTACGGACACGAAGCATGGTCATGTTACAAGACACGGTCTGGCCGTGCTTCGGGTTACATTCTGGGACTCCTCTCCATATTTTGCACAGAGCATGCCCTGGACGTACTTCATGCACACCAAGCATGGCCTGACTATGTTAGGGGCTGCAAGTCTCAAATTTTGCCAATTTCTTCTGTGTTGCCTCCTTGCATCCTCCTCAACTTGTTCTAAGTCCATATGGCACTTCTCATGAGTGTTTTCCTTTGCTTCTTGGCCTCTTTTGCTCACCTACAAGCATAAAACCAACAAAAGCAGTATCCAAAGCAAAGCATAACCAAAAGTAGGGGAATAATCACAAGTTTACTTTAAACTAGGGGATAAAATATAATCATTAAGCACTCAAATTTCCTCTTTATCAACTCCCTCATGCTTAAACCTTTGTTTGTCCTCAAGAAAATAACATGCCATATCCGTAGGAAAGGGGAAAGATGCATATAAATTCCAGATAACAGATAAATGCAATACAGGAATTCTTCACTTAATTAATATGCATACAACAGATATATGAATAGACATTTATAAGATAGTATTTATTCTTCTAAGACTAAACTCAAATTCTTCTATTATATATCTACTTCTATTGTTACTATTGGTTGTATGCATCAAATTGATTTTCAAACAATCAAGTAGGCCACCTCATCCTTTAGATCTCCCTATGTTGTCTTACCCTTATTTCTATTTTATCACTCTTTTTCTTTTTCTCACTTATACTTTTTCATTTCTCACTTTCTTTTTCTTTCTTTTCTCTTTTTCATTTATTCAGTATTTTTTTATAGAAATATGCAGTGGGTGCATTTTATACTCCATCTCACTAGGGTAAAGGCATCTAGATACTCATACTAAGGCTTTTTTGGTGTCTTTAAGGGGTACTCAGAGTGAAAACTTTTGGGGGTTCATATTACCTCAATTTTCTCCTCTCCTTACCTTTCTACTCTCATAGTGTTAAAATCAATATTAGCATACAATTCACAGCACAATAGGAGAGATATTTTTCAAAAATTTAAAGGTTTAATACTAGAAGAGAGAGACTAAAATGATAACTACCTATTTCATATTCTATTGTGCATCACATGTTCATAAGCTAAAATCAACCTATATTACATCAATCTATCTCTGAAATAGCAAACTATGTGATTTTGCAATGAAACAAGAGATATTCAGCCAATAATAACTAAAAATTCAATTAGTGAAAACCATAAGCCTAAAGTCTACTCTTTCATGCTTAAAATTGACATTGTCCTCAATGTCAGTAATAATGAAAGTACAGGAAAAGGGAGAAGTAACTTACTTGCTTACTTGCTTACTAGTCTTTTGAAGGAGGTGGAGGTGGGTTCTGGCTCAAGTGCCAACTGGATGTAAGTACGATGGAGATGTAGGAATGAGCAACTAGAAACCAGCAATGCAATGCAGCATGAGGTAATGTAGGGGGATATGGGAATGGAGGCTTCAGGTAGGCTGGGAGAGGGAGTTAGGAGAGAAAGGAATAGTGGGCTACCGGTGAAGTTAGTGCAGAGAAAATGTTTTGGGTTAAACACGGGTATTTGGGAAATTTATGGGTTTGGGTGTGCAGGGTTTTCTGGGTTAATGATGGAGGGAGATGGCAAGGTGAGGTATGGGTTGGGCATGGGAGAATGAGCACGGGTTTAGGGGATAATGGGAGACGGAGAGGGAAATCTTGGTTAGGGCATGGGAGTGGGTAGGTTGAAAGAATTTGCATAGGAGAAGGAACACGAGCAAGACTAGAGGATATGGGAGGAACACGAATGCACGAGAATGAAGGAATGAACACAGGCTAGGGCACGAAAGAAGGGACTAAAACACGGGATGAAGAGAGGGAATATTTTGAAGATTTTAAGTTCCCAGGGCTTGAAGCACAGCTGTGCTTCGGGATGGAATTTAGAATTGCCTGGAAAAGGCCCATGTTAAGCAACACGGCCAAGGGGTGCTTGGACTTCGGTCCTAGGGCACGGCTATTTCGTGTGATACAGTAAGCCCATGTTGGATGTTGGAAACCCAAATTTTGTAAATTTTGGCCTGTGATTGAAGCACGAGTGTGCTCTATGACACAGGCTACCTGTGTCGCTTGCTATAATCCATTTTTCTTCAAATTTTTCCTTGCTTTTTGATTCCCTTTAATTTTCCTTGATTATCATCCTTTCTCCAACCTTGGGGACGTGGAAATTTACCTATAAAACATATGAAAACACTCATTAAACTCTTAACCTAAGAAATTGACTAAATTAAAGATAAAAACAAAACCAAAAGCAATGAAACTAAACAAGAAGAAACTCAAAAATTAAAATGTGGGTTGCCTCCCACAAAGCGCTTGTTTAAAGTCATTAGCTCGACTCCTTTTCATGCTTTTCATTCAAGGTGTAACATCCCTAATTTTTTTTATTGATAAAAGTACATAAATATTTAATTAAGGAAATAAAATTTATTAGACAATAATCCTTAGAAATTCTTCACCTTATGTATATGCATAGAAACTGTTTCTAACATTAAGAGAACAAATAAAGAGGGAAAACCTAATAGGAAAAAAAATTAGAAATAACATACTAAAGAGATGCAAAATTCTTGGATAAGGAAGATAAATTTTTAGAAACAAGTAAAGGTCTTAAAATTTCAAGAACATTGGATTAGGGTAATTTTTCCTAATTCAAGAACTAGAGTTACTAAGTTTAACATCTTTACCCATACATTGGGCTTTTACCTATGGACACTTCATATAGAGTTTTTCCACTTCACATAAGTTTCTAGCAAGCCCATTGGATAACCTAGGCAAAAAATAAAACATAGACTTGGACTAGGATATAGTAATTGGATCAATAGCCCAAAAATTATGAAAATGTGACCAAGCCCTCCAAGAAAGGTAGAATTTTATCCAAACCAAAGAAAATAGGTAGGAATAAGCCCAAATCCAAGAGGAAAAATAAAATAAAATAAATTAGGTGATGATATAATAATGTAATAATAATAAAGATTAGGTTACATGGCATTAAGACAAAAATTTAGCAAGTGGTGTGATTCTACATTCATCATTTTGGCAAGTGGCATGATAATACAAGGCTTTAGGACAAAAACATCTATATCCTACACTCATAATTTTAGCAAGTGGTATGATAATACATGGCATTAGGACAAAACATTCCTATCCCACACAAATAATATCAACCAAATAATGGAGATTCAAGGGCTAGAAATTTGCCACCGAAAAAGGCAAACCTATCATACTTGTTTAAGACAAAAGAAAATGGAAATGAATTCTTAAATCAAAGGGACCTTGTCCCTTATCTTAAAAACATATCATCATAAGTTTCAAAATACAAATCTCCTTTTCCTATGCATATCTTGACTAACGAAGAGGAAGACAAGAACATAAGTTGTTTGTTTTCCAAAAATTCAACAAAGTGTATCCTAATTGTGATAAGGTAGACCCATGATCATGAAAGGTGTATTATTTGGTGGTCTATTTAAGCAAAACCCACCCCTACAACATTTTAATTTCGTCCAAGTGAGGAAGAGAGAGAAATAGAAGCAAGGTAGAGTGAGGAAACGAGAGAAAGAGAAGAGAAGAAAGGAAGGAAGAAGAAGGAGAAGTTTAGAAGGCTAAGTACTCAAGGTAAGTTACCTTAATCTCCACTTGAATCCATTTTTCTTCTTCATCCTTGAGGTTCAAAAACTCATCCTCCTTCTCTTACCTAAGCTGCTAGAAAAGCTAAAGGAAGGGAGGAATCTTGCTACTTCTTTCAAGAGGGAACAAGAAAACCAATTCACTAAGTGAGCTAGAGAGATTCTTAGGTAAGTTTAATAATATTTCTTTTTGAAGAAAACTTTTGAAACTTATAATATTTATATGAGATTTTGATCTTAGAACTTTGATGATTGGTCAGGATGTTGCTATATCATGTTACATATTGATCTTGCATGTGATGTATGTTTGAATACTTAGACTGGTATAGAAAGTTCTGCATAGGTATGGCTATGGGTGGCAAAAATTTTAGCTTCTGTGTTTTAATTTCTGGGAATTATCTGTATAGAATTAAAATAAATGGTTAACATAAGAATTAAAGATATATGTGTCATGTAACATCCCTCAATTAATTCTAATGGTGTGGCAATCTTGTAATAATTAGAGAAATTAGGGGCAAAGTCATTTTCTAATGGTATGGAAATCTCGTAATAATTAGAGACATTAGGGGCAAAGTCATATTCTAATGGTATGGCAATCTCGTAATAATTAGAGAAATAAGGGGTAAAGTCATATTCTCATGGTATGGAATTTATGTAATTTCATTAAAATAGTATTGAATTTATGTAATTTTATGGAGGATGGCATTTGTGTAAATAATGGATGATGGCATGGGCATTTTGGAGATAAAGAGGTGATAAGGTAGAGGTAGGAAGGGAAAAAATAAAATGAAATAAAATAATGGAAGATAAGAAGGAGAAGGGGGATAAGACTCAATAAGTGATCAAAGGGGGAGAGGGATCAGAAAACAAAATATAAAAAAACGTAGGCAAGAAGGAGAAGAGGAAGAAGGAAGAAGGAGAGAGAGAAAGAAGAGAGAAAGGGATCAAAAAGAAGGAATCCAAGGAGTTAAGGTAGGTTTAACATTAATTTACTATGAAGATTGTAATTTTGATGACATATGTGTGTATGAATACTTGTAAGATTTTGTTGATGGAGGTATCTTATGCATGTATTGGATTGATCATATGAATATCCATGTAGAGCAAAGGTTTGGATGCATATGTTTTGCTTGTTTTGTGCTGAAAATTGACTTTGGATGGATGAAATTCGATGGTCTGTATGAATGAATCTGTATTTCCAGATTTAGGTCGAATTAGAAGATGTATCCAACATAACAGTTGTAGATCTATGTCCTGTGGTTAAAATTCCTCTGGAATCATGTTAATCCGAACTAATATGAGAGAGTTATGCCTTAACGAGTGAAGGAAGGTCAGATTTAACGCACAGAATGGTGATTCTGTTTTTGGACACGTTTTTTACCAGTTTATGTTTCTAATCTGTTAAATTAGTAAACATCAAAGTTGTAGATAATTTTATTAGCTTTCTAAAGACACCAAAATGACCTTAATTAGAGTTAAATTGAGAGAGTTATGGTATTTTTATTAAAGTAAGGTCTGACTGGACGAAAATCGGGGTTGTAGAGAAAACCCAAAGCACGGCCGTGCTTGGGGACACGGCCAGGCCGTGCTTCAGGCTATTTTGTGAGTTTTCAGCATGGTTTACACAGTTTGAAGCATGGCCGTGCTTGGTGACACGGCCTGGCCGTGCTTGAGGCTATTTTTGCTCTGTTTTGCATTTTTAATGCTCTAAATGAACCCCAATGAATGGATGATGTTAAGGGAAACTAAAATACAAATAAATACCTTTTCAATGATGAATTGTAGTGTGGATTCCATCCTTTTATTATGAGAAATTAAATCACATATTGCATATAGATAAGATGTATGTGAGATGGATGCATGATGCATTGATGAGAATCATATAGATGAGATGTATGTGAGATGGATGCATGATGCATTGATGATATTCATATAGATAAGATGTGTGTGAGATGTATACAAGATGAATTGATGAGATGCATATGAATGAGGAGTGTGTGCATGTGTGAAATATTTGCATGGTAAATGGATGAGGTATATGCAACTGAGGCATTTGTGTGTGTTGTATAAATGTTGCATTAAAGAAATATGAGAGTGCATGACCTAGTGAAAGGCATGTATGATATATGGGAAAATTGTATATTCATGTGATGCATGATCTCAAAGGTGTATGTGATACATATGAAGTGAATGCTTAAAAGCATAAGTAGGGTATGTGATGGTGTGATGTGTGAGTGATACACCTATATCTTAAAATGAAATATTGGGATGATCCTTATGGTGGCAAGGTGACCTGACGACATGCGGTACCTTGTGGTGGTAAGGTGACCTGAGATATCTTAAAATGAAATATTGGGATGATCCTTATGGTGGCAAGGTGACCCGGCGACATGCAGTACCTTGTGGTGGTAAGGTGACCTGAGAGGTCATAATGGCTGTGAGACGGTATCGGATAGGGGACGCCCTATTAGCCTTGAGTGAGCCATGGGTTATGGCCACTCCGACCAAGTGATATTGACCTATTAACAACCAAGAAATTATTGGTGTATGCATGGTGTATGCATTTCAATCATTTTATATTATATACACTGATTATAGCTTTAAATAATGTTTTCTGTAGCCTATATAGCTGAACACGTCACTTGTTTTACTTTTATTATAAATTGTTAATGTTAGTCCTATTGAGATTTTATTCTCATTAATTTTTGTGATGTATTCAGATAATAGCAACTGAGATGCCTACACTGATGTTAAAGGTACAGGTAGTGGACGTGCCCTCCTGGGCCAGTTCACCGTCTTACAAGATGTAATAATAATGAATGTAGTAGAGATCCCAACATCGGCACCACCCCCTCAATCACCCCATGCACCCTAGGGGTGTGGTGCTAGGCCCTAATCAGTAGGATGTACATTATGTAATATAACCAGTGTATATTTTTGGAAGAATAATTCCTAGAGTGTTACTCTTGTATAACTCTAATACTGATGTAATCTCTTGTGGAGTGATTATATAAATATGTGGTATTTTATTCTCATGGCTTAGTAAGATTAAGGAAATTCACTTGTATAAACCAAGATAAAACTGAATGCATATAAGAAAAAAAAATTTGGCTCTTACATAGTTGATACCAACTATATAACGCCTTTTTTTTTTATCACAATTCTTATAACAATATATATTTGGTTGGAATTACCAAAATGCCATTCTACCAAAAATTGTATAAATACTAAAAAATCGTATAAATATCAAAATACCACTTTAAAGTTTTTACACCATTGCTAGTATATTGAAATTACATAATTGTCACTCTCTAAAAGCATTACAATACGACCCTTACATTAAATATTACATAAATACCCATTAGTATTTTAGGGAAAAATCAGGGATGTACACCATATTTTTTTTTCTTTTTATCACAATTCTCATAACAATATATATTTGCATAAATACCCATATATGTATATTACAAACCCCGCATAAGTATTCATAATACAATACTAGTCATAATTACAATACAAATACAAAAGTCCCCATACAGCACACCACCCTTAAAACACAAAGGGTGAGGAGGTGGTGCTAACACCGGGATCTTGATTGGCAACGCCGTCCATGGAAGCATCTCACTTCCTTTTATCTGAACATAACACCACAAAATAGTGAGAACATGGTTCCCAGTAGACTCAACCTTTTATAATAAAATGTGTAAAAATAGTTATTATGTTTCGCTGTATAAACTATAAAAAATATCAAGTTTTTTATGATAAAATCATAACTTCTAATACACCTGCCTCACTCGGCGATCTAGCACACTCAATGCATGAAAAACATAGCTCTTCATGTTGCGCAATGCTCATCGCATGCCAGCTATAAAATCACACATTTTCACTCATTGCTTCTCTTTTATTCTCATTTACTTCTCTTTTATTCTCATGTGGTTGGGTGGCCTCATCGGCTCACTCAGGATAGTAGGGCGTCCCCTACCCGGTATCGTCATAGCCATACAACCCACCGATATTCATTGATGTCCACTCAAGTCAAATGCAATGCATATGCACCAAGCAACACACCACGAGCTTTACGCTTGTCAATCAATAACAAATGCAATGTAAATACATCATTTTCATGCTCAATGAGTTATATAAATATACATCACAAATCTTACCATGAGCATATTTCAAATCATGTGTTCAATAGGTATATCCAGCTATATCACTCTTTCAAAATATCTCAAATCAATATTCAATGTAAGCCCTTTGAAATCAAGTAAAGAAAATATGTTTTGGTGATATAAAACCATCACTTTGGAAGTATTTCTCTTGGTCAATTGGTTTCTAAAATCCATTCAAAAAATAAAGTTCTTTTTCCTATAGAAAACAGTGAAGAATAAGGCTTTCCAGCCCTAAACACGGCCTTGAAACTCAGAACATGGCTGGACTGTGTTCTATGTCCTTCTCTCACTAATCATACCACAACTCTCTCATTTCAACTCCAATTAAGTTGATTTTAGTGTCTAAGTAAAGCTAAGACAATTACCTACAACTTTGATGTTAACTATAGTTTCCAATTCCTTACAGATTACTCCCAGAAATTCCAAAACGAAAGCACGCATATTTACAAATTCTGAATTCTAGACTCTTCGTGTTCTGTGACCTTCCTTCACTAATCATGACATAACACTCTCATTTCAACTCCGATTAAGGTGATTTTGGTGTCTTTGTAAATCTAAGACAATTACCTACAACGTTGATGTTAACTATAGTTTCCAATTCCTTACTGATTAGTCCTAGAAATTCGAAAACTAAACCACTCATATTTACAAATTCTGGATTCCAGACTCTTCGTGTTCTGTGACCTTCCTTAACTAATCAGGACATAAATCTCTCATGTCAACTCTGATTAAGGTTATTTTGGTGTCTATATAAAGCTAAGACAATTATCTATAACTTATATATTTACCATATTTTCCAATTCCTTACAGAGTAGTCCCATAAATTCAAACACTAAAGGTACTCATATTCACAAATTCTGGATTCTAGACTCTTCGTGTTCTGTGACCTCTGCTTACTTCTTGGGTCATATCTCCCTCATATTGACTCCAAATTAGGTGCTTTCAGAGCCAATAAATTCGTTAGACATATATCTACAATTCGTATGTTGATAATTTCTTTAAAATCATTACCAATTTTGCCCAGAAATTCAAAATAACTAGAACAGAAAATTTCACGTAATATACAGCCCACGTGTTGCACAATTTCACATTTAATCACTTGTAAAACATAGAAATTGCATCAAAAATTTGTGGAGAGTAGGTGTTAAGCCTACCTTAACAAGCTTCCTAAACTTTTAATACCAATTTCTCACCACCAAAACCTACATCCATAACTTGATTTAGGATCCATTGAAGAAAAGATGATTATAGAAGAATTTGGATCAAGAAAACCTACCTTGATTATTTCCTCTTGCACTTTCTCTCTCTTCTTTCTCTCTCTTCTTCTTGTTCTCTCGTTTCTGAATTTTTTCTGATCACTCCCCCTCCCCTTTGATAGTCAAAACCATCATCATCACTCAAGTGTTTAAAAAATACTTCTAGCCTACCAATCAAGTGTTTTAAAAATGCTTCTAGCCTACCACTCAAGTGTTTTAGAAACATTTCCAGCCTACCATTTAAGTGTTTTAGAAACACTTCCAAGCTACTTGGTTGGAATTACCAAAATTTCATTCTACCAAAAATCATATAAATACCAAAATACCACTTTAAAGTATTTACACCATTGCTAGTCTATTGAAATTACATAATTGTCACTCTCTAAAAGCATTACAATACAACCCTTACATTAAAGATTACATAAATACCAATTATTATTTTAGGGTTGTCACGTCCCTAATTTTAGGGCACGTGAAACACGTATATTATGAACATATATTTTCCATAAACATGAATATCTCAATCCTTTATCTAGAAAACAGATACATATAGGTTTTTCCATACAGACACCATATACAAATCAAGTACATATACATCAGAGTACAGCAGAAGCAAGGATCCTGCCTGTGACGTTCAGAGCAACTCTAGAGTACAATTCTATTACATTTGTAAACACTGAGAGCCAAGAAACAATTTAGGCTCACCACTGAAATATGACCCCTAGACGATCACGTGGCTGCTGGACCAAACTCCGTGTCTTTATTTGAAAAATAGATCCACATCGTGTAGTGAGTTTTACAACTCAGTGAGCAGACAATACCTCCTATGACCTCTCAGGTCAACATATGAATGTACTCTTTATTTTTAAATTTATCACATTGAAAATCACAATTCAGAGATACATCCATATGGGACCCGTATTTTCAAATTTTCTCAATTCAAATCACATTCGAATATCTGTAACCACATATAATACAATATGATCTTAAATCAAACTTAATATGCATTAAAAATCTATTCTTTTTATATAATGCTCATGTATGTCACAACTTTCAACTTTCAATATACTCAATAGATAAACATGGAATGTGAGTTCATCACCCTTCTGCCTCCTCACATTACCACTGACTACAACTTCAATAAGTTAACAGGGAATGTGAGTTCATCACCCTTCTGCCTCCTCACATTACCACTAATACCTCCTTCACAATACCGTCTCAAGCCATATAACCCATCAATATTCATCAATACATATATATATATATATATATATATATATATATATATATATATATAAATGTATAAATGTATAAAAGTGCACATCCATCAAATGCAATGCATCATTATCAAACAACTCGCCATGAGGTTTATGCTTGCCATTCAATCATATTCGGCAACATATAACTTTACATATCATTCAAAATAGAACTTTCAGTCTCAGTACATTCCTTTGTCAAAACTTCCCAATCAGGGAATCACATATACATGCCCAAATCCGAGGCAAACATATCACTATATAAATCAATATCATGTGCATAACATTTTTCATTTGCCATATAATGAAAAATATATGTAAAAATCGCATGTTCAATGTATTTCAAAATTCATCTATTATAAATTACACATTTAGGGTTTATCACATATATATATATGCCCTTTCTCCAAGGCAATCAAATAACATTATAAAACAATGCGTTGTATACAATATATTTCATTTAAAATCACATATTCAATGAGTTCAACAATCTCATTTTCAAAACCATACTCTTCTTGAACTATATTTCCGATAGTAATCAATTCCAGATACCTTAATCCATTTCAGATACATATAAAAGCATAAATCACTTGTAAACATAATCAATTATACAATTAAAGTTCAAGAAGAGTATAGGGCAAGTTATAGAAAGAGTTATCTACTCACAGGGTAGGGCTCCAGATTGGATAGCTTTAAAATGTTCTTTTCCAAGTCTGAATTTGACCAAATAAGCTTCAAAAACGTGTCCGGAGGGTCCAAAAACCTTGGAATTGACTCCAGGAGCTTGGTCACTATTCACCGCCGGAAAACACTATTCACCACCACTATTCACGCGCGAAAATTATTATTCATTGCCACATAAAAAGTTACCAAATGACCGAAAAAACTCATAGCCTAAGGTTTATGTAGCTTCTGAATCCATCTACGGTGTCAAATTTCCAATTGGAGATCTCTAAGTAAGAGTTTCAGGATTTACCCTTTACGGAGATTTAATACTTCAGATCTACGGCGATTTAACGGTTGATTTGAAAAATTGATCGGTCAAAACTGAAATACTCTTCGTCCTGAATCCAGTAGCACCTTCAGTTTTGAGATCAGAAGCCAATCGGCACTCCAGATCGATAGATAAAGTTGGAGGTTACTATTCACTTACTTTGCATCTCTCTCATTTTTCTCTCGAAATGCCCCCGTCCGTCTTCGTTTCCCCCATTCCCTTTTATTTATTTATTTTTTATAATAATAATAATAATTATTTAATAATGGAATAATATGATTTTCTTTTATATAAATTCATATAAATTTCGTTTTTCATCCTAAAATATCTCAAAAATGTCTAAAAATTTCTATTCTCATAAATCTTTAGTTAAACTCTTAAATCATGATTTTTCTTGATATTGGTAGGCTAGAAGTATTTTTAAAACACTTGAGTGATGATGATGGTTTTGACTATCAAAGGGGAGGGGGAGTGATCAGAAAAAATTCAAAAAGGAGAGAACAAGAAGAAGAGAGAGGAAGAAGAGAGAGAAAGAAGAGAGAGAAAGTGTAAGAGGAGAGAGTCAAGATAGGTTTTCTTGATCCAAATTCTTCTATAATCATCTTTTCTTCAATGGATCCTAAATCAAGTTATGGATGTAGGTTTTGGTGGTGAGAAATTGGTATTCAAAGTTTAGGAAGCTTGTTAAGGTAGACTTAACAACTACTCTCCACAAATTTTTTATGCAATTTCTATGTTTTACAAGTGATTAAATGTGAAATTGTGCAACATGTTGGCTATATATTACGTGGATTTTTCTGTTCTGGTTATTTCGAATTGCTGGGCAAAATTGGTAACGATTTTAAAGAAATTATCAACATAATAATTGTAGATATATGTCTCACGAATTTATAGGCTCTGAAATCACCTAATTTGGAGTCAATATGAGGGAGATATGACCCAAGAAGTAAGCAGAGGTCATAGAACACGAAGAGTCTGGAATCCAGAATTTGTAAATATGAGTACCTTTAGTGTTTGAATTCTTGGGACTACTCTGTAAGGAATTAGAAAATATGGTAAACATATAAGTTGTCAATTATGGCTTAGCTTTACATAGACATCGAAATCACCTTAATCAGAGTTGAAATGAGAGAGTTATGTCCTGATTAGTGAAGGAAGGTCACAGAACACGAAGAGTCTGGAATCCAGAATTTGTAAATATGAGTGGATTAATGTTCGACTTTCTGGGATTAAACCGTAAGGAATTGGAAACTATAGTTAACATCAAAGTTGTAATTAATTGTCTTGGCTTTACATAGACACCGAAATCACCTTAATCAGAGTTGAAATGAGAGAGTTATGGTCTGATTAGTGAGGGAAGATCACAGAACACGTTCTAGCCGTGTTCTGAGTTTCAAGGCCGTGTTTAGGGCTGGAAAACCTTATTCTTCACTGTTTTCTATAGGAAAAAGAACTTTATTTGTTGAAGGGATTTTAGAAACCAATTTACCAAGAGAAATACTTCCAAAGTGATGGTTTTATATCACCAAAACATTATTTTATTTACTTGATTTCAAAGGGCTTACATTGAATATTAATTTGAGATATTTTGAAAGAGTGATATAGATGGAAATACCTATTGAACATATGATTTGAAATATGCTCATGGTAAGAGTTGTGATGTATATTTATATAACTCATTGAGCATGAAAATGATATTTTTACATTGCATTTGTTATTGATTGACAAGTGTAAAGCTTGTGGTGATTTGTTTGTTACATATGCATTGCATTTGACTTGAGTGGACATCGATGAATATCGGTGGATTGTATGGCTGTGACGGTACTGGGTAGGGGACGCCCTACTAGCCTGAGTGAGCCAATGAGGCCACCCATCCACATGAGAATAAAAGAGAAGTAAATGAGAATAAAAGAGAAGCAATGAGTGAAAATGTGTGATTTTATAGCTATGGCATGCGATGAGCATTGCGCAACATGAAGAGCTATGTTTTTCATGCATTTAGTGTACCAGATCACCGAGTGAGGCAGGTGTATTAAAAGTTATGATTGTATCATAAAAGCTCGATATTTTCTGTAGTTTATACAGCTGAACATAATATTTGTTTTTACACAATTTATTATAAAAGGTTGAGTCTACTGGGAAGCATGTTCTCAATATTTTGTGGTGTTATGTTCAAATAAAAGGAAGTGAGATGCTTCCATGGACGGCGTTGCCAGTAAAGATCCCGATGACAGCACCACCTCCTCAGCCTTTGTGTTTTAAGGATGGTGTGCTGTATGGAGACTTTTGTACGTTCCATTATAATTATGACTAGTATTGTATTATGAATACTTATGCGGGATTTGTAATATACATATATGGATATTTATGCAAATATATATTGTTATGAGAATTGTGATAAAAAGAAAAAAAAATATGGTGTTACATAGTTGGTATACACCATATTTTTTTTTCTTTTTATCACAATTCTCATAACAATATATATATTTGCATAAATACCTATATATGTATATTACAAAATCCCGCATAAGTAGTCATAATACAATACTAGTCATAATTACAATACAAATACAAAAGTCCCTATACAGCACACCACCCTTAAAACACAAAGCGTGAGGAGGTGGTGCTGACATCGGGATCTTTAGTGGCAACGCCGTCCATGGAAGCATCTCACTTCCTTTTATCTGAACATAACACCACAAAATAGTGAGAACATGGTTCCCAGTAGACTCAACCTTTTATAATAAAATGTGTAAAAATAGATATTATGTTCAGCTGTATAAACTATAGAAAATATCATGCTTTTATGATAAAATCATAACTTTTAATACACCTGCCTCACTCGGCGATCTGGCACACTCAATGCATGAAAAACATAGCTCTTCATGTTGTGCAATGCTCATCGCATTCCATAGCTATAAAATCACACATTTTCACTCATTGCTTCTCTTTTATTCTCATTTACTTCTCTTTTATTCTCATTTGTTTCTCTTTTATTCTCTTGTGATTGGGTGGCCTCTTCGGCTCACACAGGCTAGTAGGGCATCCCCTACCCAGTACCGTCATAGCCACACAACCCACCGATATTCATCGATGTCCACTCAAGTCAAATGCAATGCATATGCACCAATAAACTCACCACGAGCTTTATGCTTGTCAATCAATAACAAATGCAATGTAAAAACATCATTTTCATGCTCAATGAGTTATATAAATATACATCACAACTCTTACCATGAACTTATTTGAAATCATATGTTTAATAAGTATTTCCATCAATATCACTCTTTCAAAATATCTCAAATCAATATTCAATGTAAGCCCTTTGAAATCAAGTAAATAAAATAATGTTTTGGTGATATAAAGCCATGACTTTAGAAGTATTTCTCTTGGTCAATTGGTTTCTAAAATCCCTTCAAAAAATAAAGTTCTTTTTCCTATAGAAAACAGTGAAGAATAAGGTTTTCCAGCCCTAAACACGGCCTTGAAATGCAGAACACAGCTGGACCGTGTTCTGTGACCTTCCCTCACTAATCAGACCATAACTCTCTCATTTCAACTCTGATTAAGGTGATTGCAGTGTCTATGAAAATCCAAGACAATTACCTACAACTTTGATGTTAACTATAGTTTCCAATTCCTTACTGATTAGTCCCTGAAAGGCGAACATTAAAGCACTCATATTTACAAATTCTTTATTCCAGACTCTTCGTGTTCTGTGACCTTCCTTCACTAATCAGGAAATAACTCTCTCATTTCAACTCTGATTAAGGTGATTTTGGTGTATATGAAACGGTAAGACAATAATCTACAACTTATATGTTTACCATATTTTCCAATTCCTTACAGAGTAGTCCCAGAAATTCAAACACTAAAGGTACTCATATTTACAAATTCTGGATTCTAGACTCTTCGTGTTCTGTGACCTCTGTTTACTTCTTGGGTCATATCTCCCTCATATTGACTCCACATTAGGTGATTTCAGAGCCTGTAAATTCGTGAGACAAATATCTACAATTCATATGTTGATCATTTCTTTAAAATCGTTACTAATTTTGCCCAGAAATTCAAAATAACCAAAACAGAAAAATCCACATAATATACAGCCCACATGTTGTACAATTTCACATTTAATCACTTGTAAAACATAGAAATTGCATCAAAAATTTGTGGAGAGTAGGTGTTAAGCCTACCTTAACAAGCTTCCTAAACTTTGAATACCAATTTCTCACCACCAAAACCTACATCCATAAATTGATTTAGGATCCATTGAAGAAAAGATGATTATAGAAGAATTTGTATCAAAAAAACCTACCTTGATTCTCTCCTCTTGCACTTTCTCTCTCTTCTTCCTCTCTCTTCTTCTTGTTCTCTCGTTTCTGAATTTTTTCTGATCACTCCCCCACCCCTTTGATAGTCAAAACCATCATCATCACGCAAGTGTTTTAAAAATACTTCTAGCCTACCAATCAAGTGTTTTAAAAATCCTTCTAGCCTACCACTCAAGTGTTTTAGAAATCCTTCTAGCCTACCACTAAAGTGTTTTAGAAACAATTCTAGCCGACCACTCAAGTGTTTTAGAAACATTTTCAGCCTACCATTCAAGTGTTTTAGAAACACTTCCAAGCTACTTGGTTGGAATTACCAAAATGCCATTCTACCAAAAATCGTATAAATACTAAAAAATCGTATAAATATCAAAATACCACTATAAAGTTTTTACACCATTGCTAGTATATTGAAATTACATAATTGTCACTCTCTAAAAGCATTACAATACGACCCTTACATTAAATATTACATAAATACCCATTAGTATTTTAGGAAAAAATCAGGGATGTACACCATATTTTTTTTTCTTTTTATCACAATTCTCATAACAATATATATTTGCATAAATACCCATATATGTATATCACAAACCCCGCATAAGTATTCATAATACAATACTAGTCATAATTACAATACAAATACAAAAGTCCCCATACAACACACCACCTTTAAAACACAAAGGGTAAAAAGGTGGTGCTAACATCGGGATCTTGATTGGCAACGCCGTCCATGGAAGCATCTCACTTCCTTTTATCTGAACATAACACCACAAAATAGTGAGAACATGGTTCCCAGTAGACTCAACCTTTTATAATAAAATGTGTAAAAATAGTTATTATGTTCCGCTGTATAAACTATAAAAAATATCAAGTTTTTTATGATAAAATCATAACTTCTAATACACCTGCCTCACTCGGCGATCTAGCACACTCAATGCATGAAAAACATAGCTCTTCATGTTGCGCAATGCTCATCGCATGCCAGCTATAAAATCACACATTTTCACTCATTGCTTCTCTTTTATTCTCATTTACTTCTCTTTTATTCTCATGTGGTTGGGTGGCCTCATCGGCTCACTCAGGCTAGTAGGGCGTCCCCTACCCAGTATCGTCACAGCCATACAACCCACCGATATTCATTGATGTCCACTCAAGTCAAATGCAATGCATATGCACCAAGCAACACACCACGAGCTTTACGCTTGTCAATCAATAACAAATGCAATGTAAATACATCATTTTCATGCTCAATGAGTTATATAAATATACATCACAAATCTTACCATGAGCATATTTCAAATCATGTGTTCAATAGGTATATCCAGCTATATCACTCTTTCAAAATATCTCAAATCAATATTCAATGTAAGCCCTTTGAAATCAAGTAAAGAAAATATGTTTTGGTGATATAAAACCATCACTTTGGAAGTCTTTCTCTTGGTCAATTGGTTTCTAAAATCCATTCAAAAAATAAAGTTCTTTTTCCTATAGAAAACAGTGAAGAATAAGGTTTTCCAGCCCTAAACACGGCCTTGAAACTCAGAACATGGCTGGACCGTGTTCTGTGACCTTCTCTCACTAATCAGACCACAACTCTCTCATTTCAACTCCAATTAAGTTGATTTTAGTGTCTAAGTAAAGCTAAGACAATTACCTACAACTTTGATATTAACTATAGTTTCCAATTCCTTACGGATTACTCCCAGAAATTCGAAAACGAAAGCACGCATATTTACAAATTCTGAATTCTAGACTCTTCGTGTTCTGTGACCTTCCTTCACTAATCATGACATAACACTCTCATTTCAACTCCGATTAAGGTGATTTTGGTGTCTTTGTAAATCTAAGACAATTACCTACAACGTTGATGTTAACTATAGTTTCCAATTCCTTACTGATTAGTCCTAGAAATTCGAAAACTAAACCACTCATATTTACAAATTCTGGATTCCAGACTCTTCGTGTTCTGTGACCTTCCTTAACTAATCAGGACATAACTCTCTCATGTCAACTCTGATTAAGGTTATTTTGGTGTCTATATAAATCTAAGACAATTATCTATAACTTATATGTTTACCATATTTTCCAATTCCTTACAGAGTAGTCCCATAAATTCAAACACTAAAGGTACTCATATTCACAAATTCTGGATTCTAGACTCTTCGTGTTCTGTGACCTCTGCTTACTTCTTGGGTCATATCTCCCTCATATTGACTCCAAATTAGGTGCTTTCAGAGCCAATAAATTCGTGAGACATATATCTTCAATTCGTATGTTGATAATTTCTTTAAAATCATTACCAATTTTGCCTAGAAATTCAAAATAACCAGAACAGAAAATTCCACGTAATATACAGCCCACGTGTTGCACAATTTCACATTTAATCATTTGTAAAACATAGAAATTGCATCAAAAATTTGTGGAGAGTAGGTGTTAAGCCTACCTTAACAAGCTTCCTAAACTTTTAATACCAATTTCTCACCACCAAAACCTACATCCATAACTTGATTTAGGATCCATTGAAGAAAAGATGATTATAGAAGAATTTGGATCAAGAAAACCTACCTTGATTATTTCCTCTTGCACTTTCTCTCTCTTCTTTCTCTCTCTTCTTCTTGTTCTCTCGTTTCTGAATTTTTTCTGATCACTCCCCCTCCCCTTTGATAGTCAAAACCATCATCATCACTCAAGTGTTTAAAAAATACTTCTAGCCTACCAATCAAGTGTTTTAAAAATGCTTCTAGCCTACCACTCAAGTGTTTTAGAAACATTTCCAGCCTACCATTTAAGTGTTTTAGAAACACTTCCAAGCTACTTGGTTGGAATTACCAAAATTTCATTCTACCAAAAGTCATATAAATACCAAAATACCACTTTAAAGTATTTACACCATTGCTAGTCTATTGAAATTACATAATTGTCACTCTCTAAAAGCATTACAATACAACCCTTACATTAAAGATTACATAAATACCAATTATTATTTTAGGGTTGTCACGTCCCTAATTTTAGGGCACGTGAAACACGTATATTATGAACATATATTTTCCATAAACATGAATATCTCAATCCTTTATCTAGAAAACAGATACATATAGGTTTTTCCATACAGACACCATATACAAATCAAGTACATATACATCAGAGTACAGCAGAAGCAAGGATCCTGCCTGTGACGTTCAGAGCAACTCTAGAGTACAATTCTATTACATTTGTAAACACTGAGAGCCAAGAAACAATTTAGGCTCACCACTGAAATACGACCCCTAGTTGATCACGTGGCTGCTGGACCAAACTCCGTGTCTTTATTTGAAAAATAGATCCACATCGTGTAGTGAGTTTTACAACTCAGTGAGCAGACAATACCTCCTATGACCTCTCAGGTCAACATATGAATGTACTCTTTATTTTTAAATTTATCACATTGAAAATCACAATTCAGAGATACATCCATATGGGACCCGTATTTTCAAATTTTCTCAATTCAAATCACATTCGAATATCTGTAACCACATATAATACAATATGATCTTAAATCAAACTTAATATGCATTAAAAATCTATTCTTTTTATATAATGCTCATGTATGTCACAACTTTCAACTTTCAATATACTCAATAGATAAACATGGAATGTGAGTTCATCACCCTTCTGCCTCCTCACATTACCACTGACTACAACTTCAATAAGTTAACAGGGAATGTGAGTTCATCACCCTTCTGCCTCCTCACATTACCACTAATACCTCCTTCACAATACCGTCTCAAGCCATATAACTCGTCAATATTCATCAATACATATATATATATATATATATATATATATATATAAATGTATAAATGTATAAAAGTGCACATCCATCAAATGCAATGCATCATTATCAAACAACTCGCCATGAGGTTTATGCTTGCCATTCAATCATATTCGGCAACATATAACTTTACATATCATTCAAAATAGAACTTTTAGTCTCAGTACATTCCTTTGTCAAAACTTCCCAATCAGGGAATCACATATACATGCCCAAATCCGAGGCAAACATATCACTATATAAATCAATATCATGTGCATAACATTTTTCATTTGCCATATAATGAAAAATATATGTAAAAATCGCATGTTCAATGTATTTCAAAATTCATCTATTATAAATTACACATTTAGGGTTTATCACATATATATATATATGCCCTTTCTCCAAGGCAATCAAATAACATTATAAAACAATGCGTTGTATACAATATATTTCATTTAAAATCACATATTCAATGAGTTCAACAATCTCATTTTCAAAACCATACTCTTCTTGAACTATATTTTCGATAGTAATCAATTCCAGATACCTTAATCCATTTCAGATACATATAAAAGCATAAATCACTTGTAAACATAATCAATTATACAATTAAAGTTCAAGAAGAGTATAGGGCAAGTTATAGAAAGAGTTATCTACTCACAGGGTAGGGCTCCAGATTGGATAGCCTTAAATTGTTCTTTTCCAAGTCTGAATTTGACCAAATAAGCTTCAAAAACATGTCCGGAGGGTCCAAAAACCTTGGAATTGACTCCAGGAGCTTGGTCACTATTCACCGCCGGAAAATACTATTCACCACCACTATTCACGCGCGAAAATTATTATTCATTGCCACATAAAAAGTTACTAAATGACCGAAAAAACTCATAGCCTAAGGTTTATGTAGCTTCTAAATTCATCTACGGTGTCAAATTTCCAATTGGAGATCTCTAAGTAAGAGTTTCAGGATTTACCCTTTACGGAGATTTAATACTTCAGATCTACGGCGATTTAAAGGTTGATTTGAAAAATTGATCGGTCAAAACTGAAATACTCTTCGTCCTGAATCCAGTAGCACCTTCAGTTTTGAGATCAGAAGCCAATCGGCACTCCAGATCGAGAGATAAAGTTGGAGGTTACTATTCACTTACTTTGCATCTCTCTCATTTTTCTCTCGAAATGCCCCCGTCCGTCTTCGTTTCCCCCATTCCCTTTTATATATTTATTTTTTATAATTATTATTATTATTATTATTTAATAATGGAATAATATGATTTTCTTTTATATAAATTCATATAAATTTCGTTTTTCATCCTAAAATATCTCAAAAATGTCTAAAAATTTCTATTCTCATAAATCTTTAGTTAAACTCTTAAATCATGATTTTTCTTGATATTGGTAGGCTAGAAGTATTTTTAAAACACTTGAGTGATGATGATGGTTTTGACTATCAAAGGGGAGGGGGAGTGATCAGAAAAAATTCAAAAAGGAGAGAACAAGAAGAAGAGAGAGGAAGAAGAGAGAGAAAGAAGAGAGAGAAACTGCAAGAGGAGAGAGTCAAGGTAGGTTTTCTTGATCCAAATTCTTCTATAATCATCTTTTCTTCAATGGATCCTAAATCAAGTTATGGATGTAGGTTTTGGTGGTGAGAAATTGGTATTCAAAGTTTAGGAAGCTTGTTAAGGTAGGCTTAACACCTACTCTCCATAAATTTTTGATGCAATTTCTATGTTTTACAAGTGATTAAATGTGAAATTGTGCAACGTGTTGGCTGTATATTACGTGGATTTTTCTGTTCTGGTTATTTCGAATTGCTGGGCAAAATTGGTAACAATTTTAAAGAAATTATCAACATAATAATTATAGATATATGTCTCACGAATTTATAGGCTCTGAAATCACCTAATTTGGAGTCAATATGAGGGAGATATGACCCAAGAAGTAAGCAGAGGTCATAGAACACAAAGAGTCTGGAATCCAGAATTTGTAAATATGAGTACCTTTAGTGTTTGAATTCTTGGGACTACAACTTATATGTTTACCATATTTTGCAATTCCTTACAGAGTAGTCCCAGAAATTCAAACACTAAAGGTACTCATATTTACAAATTCTGGATTCTAGACTCTTCGTGTTCTGTGACCTCTGTTTACTTCTTGGGTCATATCTCCCTCATATTGACTCCACATTAGGTGATTTCAGAGCCTATAAATTCCTGAGACAAATATCTGCAATTCGTATGTTGATCATTTCTTTAAAATCGTTACTAATTTTGCCTAGAAATTCAAAATAACCAAAACAGAAAAATCCACATAATATACAGCCCACATGTTGTACAATTTCACATTTAATCACTTGTAAAACATAGAAATTGCATCAAAAATTTGTGGAGAGTAGGTGTTAAGCCTACCTTAACAAGCTTCCTAAACTTTGAATACCAATTTCTCACCACCAAAACCTATATCCATAACTTGATTTAGGATCCATTGAAGAAAAGATGATTATAGAAGAATTTGTATCAAAAAACCCTACCTTGATTCTCTCCTCTTGCACTTTCTCTCTCTTCTTCCACTCTCTTCTTCTTGTTCTCTCGTTTATGAATTTTTTCTTATCACTCCCCCACCCCTTTGATAGTCAAAACCATCATCATCACGCAAGTCTTTTAAAAATACTTCTAGCCTACCAATCAAGTGTTTTAAAAATCCTTCTAGCCTACCACTCAAGTGTTTTAGAAATCCTTCTAGCCTACCACTAAAGTGTTTTAGAAACAATTCTAACCGACCACTCAAGTGTTTTAGAAACATTTTCAGCCTACCATTCAAGTGTTTTAGAAACACTTCCAAGCTACTTGGTTGGAATTACCAAAATGCCATTCTACCAAAAATCGTATAAATACTAAAAAATCGTATAAATATCAAAATACCACTTTAAAGTTTTTACACCATTGCTAGTATATTGAAATTACATAATTGTCACTCTCTAAAAGCATTACAATACGACCCTTACATTAAATATTACATAAATACCCATTAGTATTTTAGGGAAAAATCAGGGATGTACACCATATTTTTTTTCTTTTTATCACAATTCTCATAACAATATATATTTGCATAAATACCCATATATGTATATTACAAACCCCGCATAAGTATTCATAATACAAAACTAGTCATAATTACAATACAAATACAAAAGTCCCCATACAGCACACCACCCTTAAAACACAAAGGGTGAGGAGGAGGTGCTGACATCGGGATCTTCGCTGGCAACGCTATCCATGGAAGCATCTCACTTCCTTTTATCTGAACATAACACCACAAAATAGTGAGAACATGGTTCCCAGTAGACTCAACCATGTATAATAAAATGTGTAAAAATAGATATTATGTTCGGCTGTATAAACTACAGAAAATATCAAGCTTTTATGATAAAATCATAACTTCTAATACACCTGCCTCACTCGGCGATCTGGCACACTCAATGCATGAAAAACATAGCTCTTCATGTTGCGCAATGCTCATTGCATGCCAGCTATAACATCACACTTTTTCACTCATTGCTTCTCTTTTATTCTCATTTACTTCTCTTTTATTCTCATTTGCTTCTCTTTTTTTCTCATGTGGTTGGGTGGCCTCATCGGCTCACTCAGGCTAGTAGGGCGACCCCTACCCGGTACCATCACAGCCATTCAACCCACTGATATTCATCGATGTCCACTCAAGTCAAGTGCAATGCATATGCACCAAGCAACTCACCACGAGCTTTACGCTTGTCAATCAATAACAAATGCAATGTAAAAACATCATTTTCATGCTCAATGAGTTATATAAATATACATCACAACTCTTACCATGAGCATATTTCAAATCATGTGTTCAATAGGTATATCTAGCTATATCACTCTTTCAAAATATCTAAAATCAATATTCAATGTAAGCCCTTTGAAATCAAGTAAAGAAAATAATGTTTTGGTGATATAAAACCATCACTTTAGAAGTATTTCTCTTGGTCAAATGGTTTCTACAATCCCTTCAGCAAATAAGGTTCTTTTTCTTATAGAAAACAGTGAAGAATAAGGTTTTCCAGCCCTAAACACGTCCTTGAAACTCAGAACACGGCTGGACCATGTTCTGGGACCTTCCCTCACAAATTAGAACATAACTCTCTCATTTCAACGCCGATTAACTTGAATTTGGTGTCTATGTAAAGCTAAGACAATTACCTACAACTTCGATGTTAACTATATTTTTCAATTCCTTACTAATTAGTCCTAGAAATTCGAACACTAAAGCACTCATATTTACAAATTCTGAATTCTAGACTCTTCGTGTTCTGTGACCTTCCTTCATAAATCAGAACATAACTCTCTCATTTCAACTCTGATTAAGGTGAATTTGGTGTTTATGTAAAGCTAATACAATTACCTACAACTTTTATGTTTACAATATTTTGAAGTTCCTTACCAATTATTCCCATAAATTCAAACACTAAAGCACTCATATTTACAAATTCTGGATTCTAGACTTGTCGTGTTTTGTCTGCTTACTTTAAAATTTAACGAAAATTCCAATTAAAGGAAATTTGGAATAAAAGAGAGAATTTTGACAATAGAGATAAGAACCGTTGAAAATATGTATATTTCTTACATGGAGTAAAGAATTACAAAATAAATATGAGAATTTATATTTTGGCGCGCTATAAGCAAATATATTTTTAGTTATGTAGAAATGATTATGATTTGTTAAAAGTAAGTGGACTTTTAAGTAAAAAAAGTATTGTGTTGCTTAAAATAATTATACCGACTTCTAAAGAATTTTTATTGTATTTTTAGAAATATTCTTTCTTTTAATATGAATAAAGATATTCATTTCAAAATTTATTTTATAACAATTTTAATCAAGAAAAATTATGATTTAAGAGTTTAACTAAAGATTTATGAGAATGAAAATTTTTAGAAATTTTTGGGATATTTTATGATAAAAAACGGAATTTATATGAATTTTTATAAAAGAAAATCCTATTATTAATTATTTAATAATTATTATTATATTAAAAAAAAGGCAATTGAAAAATGATAAAACGAAACGGAAGCTGGGGAGAGTAGTCGAGAAAAAAAAATCGGAAAACATGAATAGTAATGAATAGTGTATAAATAGTAATATCCAACATTTTCTTTCAATTTGGAGTACCGATTGGCTTCTGATCTCAAAACTAAAGGTGTTATTGGATTCAGGACGAAAAGTACTTCAGTTTTGACCGATCAGTTTTTCAAATCAATCGTTAAATCGCCGTAGATCTGAAGTAAAAAATCTCGGTAAAAGATAAGTTCTAAAAAACCTTACTTAGAGACTTCTAATTAGAAATTTGACTCCGTAGATGGATTCAGAAACTAGATAAACATTAGGATATGAATTCGTTTTGTTGATTCGGTAAAAAATTTTGTGATGGTGAATAGTATTTTCCTGCGATGAATAGTGATGGTGAATAGTATTTTCCGGCGGTGAATAGTGACTAAACTCCTAAAGTCATTTTTCAAGTTTTTGGACATTCCGGACTCGATTTTGGAGTTTGTTTTACCAAATTCAGACCAGAAACGAGGATTTTAGGGCTGTCCAATCTAGAGCCCTTACCTGTGAGTAGATAATTCTTCTTATGGCTTGTTTGTACTCTTCTTGAACTTTACATTGATAAATGATCATGATTACATATTATTTATATTTTCATATGTTTATGAAATGGTTTGAAATATCTGAAATGCTTGAGATATGATATTTAGTTCAAGAAGAGTATGGCTTTTGAAATGAATGTTGAAACACATTGAACATATGATTTTTAAATGTATTTCGTATTACATGGCAAAGTAAATATGTTATGCATGTGACATTGATTTATACAGTGATATGTTTGCCTCAGATATGGGCATGTATACATGATTCCCCTGAATGGGAAGTTTTGATAGATGAATATTCTGAGACTAAAAGTCTGTATCATATTGAGAATTTTATACTGGATTATATGGCATATGTGCATATGAAATTATGGTTTCATGGAGGAATCCTATTGGAAACACTGTCTGCTAACAGCAGGTGATGTTAGTCCTGGTGCGCACCTTGATTGCCTCAACTAGCAGGGGAGGTGGTGCTAGCCTCGTGTGAGGGCCAACACATGGGAGATTATATGTGAAGGAGAGCGGAATGCTTCCTATATATGCGCGAGATGCCAGTTATATGATGGCGAGATGCCAGTTATATGAGATGTTATTTGCTTCCCTTGCTGTGTGCTTGGGAAAGACCCATACAGAGTCCCTTCGCGTGTCCTCTTGAATGGTAGTAGGGCAAACCTCAGTGGGATGCTGAGTTTAGGCAAATCCTATACCACCAAAGTACGGAAGGGGTCAAACTCTAATATGGTGGTTCTGATATGGGATCATCCGAATATTTTATGAGACATGTTTTGATGCATAACATATTTTGATTAATGATTTTACAGTATTGAAAACGAATATGAACTTGACATGAGCATTGTTTATATAGTACCGCTTATGGTTTGAAAGACCTGATTATGATTTTTGAATAGAGAATATTTGAAAATGCAGGTCCCATGTGGATGTACTTCTGAAATGTAATTTATGAATACTTAATTTTTATTAGACGAGTACATACATATGTTGACCTGAGAGGTCTTAGGAGGTATTATCTGCTTACTGAGTTGTAAAACTCACTACACGATGTGGATTTATTTTTCAGATAAAGACATAGAGTTTGGTCCAACAGCCACGTGATCGACTAGGGGTCGTACTCCAGTGGTGAGCCTACATTGTTTCTAGGCTCTCAATGTTTTATATTGTAATATATTTGTACTCTAAAGTTGCTCTGAACGTCACAGGCAGGGTCCTTGCTTCTGCTGTACTCTGATGTATATGTACTTGATTTGTATTTGGTATCTGTATGGGAAAACCTATATGTATCTGTTTCCTTGATAAAGGATTGAAATATTTATGTTTATGGAAAATATATGTTCATGATATACATGTTTCACGTGCCCTAAAATTAGGGGCGTGACAAGTTGGTATCAGAGCATTAGGTTTCCCTATGACAATCAGAGCAAAGGATTCATTAGTAGGACCTTTAGTATCGATATGAGCCGGACATATTTATACTTCAGGTGCTGCTAAGGGATTCTATAGGATTTCAAATTTCTTTCTATTCGAAGTTGCTAAAGTTTATAGTATAAAATAGATTGAATATTGTGGCATCTTAAGAAGTATCTATGGATCAATTATAGTTTGAAAGTGAAAGAGATTTGCGTCTTAAAGAATTTAAGGAATTGAGACATATACCAAATATGATGGTTTTTGAATGTGACATCCGTTGTACCCGGTTGTCTAGATATGGTAGACTGTGATGTGATATTGAAAATGAATTTAATGGCATTATGTCATGTCATTTTGAAATGTCACTATAAGGTGATTAAATTCAATATTCTTGGGGAATTTTCTTTCTTGATACAAGGGGATCGTAGTGAGATACCCAGTAATTTAATCTCTGGTTTAACATCCCATAAGTGATTATAGAAAGGTGTCAAGAATATTTGACAATGATGAGAGATGTTGATATAAAGTATATCAGTGTAAATCAAGTTCCAGTGGTTAAAAAATTTTCTGATGTAATTCTTAAAGAATTGTCAAGATTACCTCGAAACGTAAAATATAATTTGGTATTGATTTACTTCCTGGAAACCAACCAGTGTCTATACCTCTATATAGAATGGCACCGACTAAACTCAAGGACTTAACGGATCAGTTGTGACACTTGTTAGACTAGGGATTTATATACCCTAGTACTATTACTTGGAGTGCTTCAATTTTATCTGTGAAAAAGAAAGATGGATCACTATGACTATGCATAGATTATAGACAATTGAATAAAGTGACAATGTGGAATAAATACTCATTACCTCATATAGATGATATGTTTGACCAGCTACAAGGTGCTCAACATTTAAAAAAAAAATTGATTTGATTTGATATCTGGATCTCATCAATTGAGGATAAGGGAAGAGGATATTCGAAAAATTTCTTTTAGGACTCGTTATGGCATTATGAGTTCTTGGTGATGTCATTTAGTCTGACAAATGCCCAGTTGCATTCATGGACTTGAAAAAAAGAAGAAGAGAGAGTATTGAAGCCATCCCTGGATTAATTTGTTATTATAATTATTGATAATATACTAGAATATTTTAAGAGTTCAGAGGATCATAAACAATATTTAAAGATAGTATTATAAACTCTAAGGGAGTATCAGCTATATGCTAAGTTCTCAAAATATGAATTTTTACTTAGTAATAGTACTTTCTTAAGGTATGTGGCTAGCAAGATGGTATCCAAGATAACCCTAAGAAAGTAAAAGCGGTATAGCAATGCTCACATCTTGCTACAGTTACAGATGAAGATCCAAGTCCAATTTGCGCTTTCTGCTGTGGTCTGTTGTCCATTCTATTTGAGCTGTGATTAGATCAGGTATATGAACATATGCTTGTAAAGCATCAATCAACTCCTCAGCATCTGAAGCTGAGATGAGAATTCGTCGTGCTGAGTGTGAGATAAACCTTTGTTCCACAGCATGATCAAGGAAAGATAACAGACCATCAAAGAAGTGATTAACATTTAACAACCTATTGGTTTGTGATGCATATTTAGTTGTGCCCAAGAGACTATTTGGAAAATTTCTTCTAAAGTACCAAAACCCCCTGGTAAGGCAATGAAGGCATCAGCATTGCTCATCATTCTAGCCATGCGTTCATGCATGGAAACTACTCTATATTCTTCCCCAATTGTTTTCCCTATGTTGCTGGATGCAGCTAGAGCTATAGGAATAATACCTAGAACTTGGCATCCCCCTACATGTGCAGCTGTAGCCACACACCCTATTAACCCACAGTTACCTCCACCATACACTAAATAAATTCTTCTCCTAGCCAGCACCATACCCAGATTTTGTGCTGCTTTAACATACTCCCCATTTTTTCCAGGACTGGAACCACAAAAGACACATATATTTCGAAACTGACGGAATGCGGTTCCCTCCATAATTTCTATCACCTTAACTCTGAGTATGAAGATAAAGATACTAATGTAAGCATTTATAGAACTCAGAGAAGGGCATATTTATAATAGTTATGCGAATGGCCGGGTATTATTAGAACAACTATGTGAGTGATTGGTGGATATCAGCTAAATTAAAGGAAAAAAAATTTCAAAAATGACGACAAGCATGTATATGTACAATAGTTATGACTCTGACTCATATTAAGCACATAAAAAGCATAAGATAAGATATCACCAGAAATCTGTCTTTTTCTTGTTGTCTTTGATGAAGCATTGATATCTTGATTTTTTGTAGAAAAGTTGTAGGTGATAGCCGTCATTGTAAAAAAAAAGAGTGAAAATGCAAACCAATTAATTGTTGAAGAGGAACAATCAAATGGTTTATTTTGTTTTCTTAATGTTTTTGCCAGTCGACTATCGGTATTATTAAGTCGACTAACTATTTTGAGAAATTTTAATTTGGACTGGTTATTTTACAGTTGATTGATTACATCTATTCTGAAGCAATCAACTGCATCCTACCAGTTAACTATGTGCTATTTTTTTTCACAGACTTTATAAACTCAGAGATATTTCTTTTCCATATGATATGCTTCCGCTGAATAACAATATCTTTGAATTAAATTTTGGCACAAATATTCAAAATTTACGGCCACCGATTTTTGCCAAAATCGTAGATAGATTTTGTTTACAGATTTTGAAGAATTACGGCCACCAATTTTAATTTCCTGTCAATGTTTTATCCAAACTTTTGACTTCCTATTTTGGCACCATGCTCTATTACGTGTTTCGCATTTTCTGTTGTATTGTCCTACATTAATATTTGGCATTAAATGCAAGATTTTGATTAGTAGATTAAAGTACTAGAGATTTTGAAAAGAATAGATGGATGATGATGTAATGGTGCTTTGACGAATGTAATCAAAGGAATTAACGGTGTTGAAGTTTTTGAGGAGTAAAGTATGGAAAGTAAGATTTGAGTTAATCTCGAATTTTTTTTAAAATTTGGAAACATGGAGAATATTTTGAGAATCATCTCCGAGAATAATGTAAGTGATTAAGATATTTGTGTTAAGGATTTATACCTTACTAAATTGAGACTAGTATCTAGAATGTAAATCATGTTGAGATTGAAAATTCACGTATGAATAATTGTTGAGAAAAGAGATTTCAGAAGAAGCCATAGATTATAAATATGGATAACCCGAGGTACTAAAGATATACTGAGATATAAAAAAAATGGTACTAGTATAATGGTAAAAAGAAGATACAAGTGAAATTTTTCATTGGCAGGTATGTTGGCAAGTACGAAGTGAATATATTATCTCAAGAGAGTTATTCAGGAAGTCTAAGGATCTTTATTAGATTATAGTATGACTGATACTAAAATTAAATGATGTGTTCATACATTAGAAGTTATGCTTTAAGTATCTTTATATTATTGTGGTGGAAGTTGAGAGAAATTAATTGTCCTTAGTTAAACTTGCTCATAGCAGTAATTATCATGCCAATATACAATGGCATCATTTGAAGTTTTACATGAACATCATAGGTTTCTTAATATGTGAGTGCATTGAGAACAGTTAAACTTTGGAAATCTAATTTGGAATAACATACAATAGATAGAATATGAATTATCTAAATTGATGATGCTAATTTGGAAAGCATGCTTCAAGCATATGTTTTTGAGATAGGTAGGAGATTTCTTAATAGAATTTGTCTATAATAAAATGATATTAGAAGATTTAAACCTTATGTAAGAGGTGTTATAAATGTTCTGTTAAATGACTCAGTGGAGTTAGATTTATTATAAGATGTCATTGATAAAGTGAAATTGATTAGAAAAAGAATACTGGAAACTCAATACAAGTCAAAAGTTTATAAGGACTATGAATGTTGAGCACTAGGAATTATCAATTGGTGACCACATATTCTTTAATAACTCACCAATGAAAGAGGTAATGAGATTTGGAAAGAAAGGAAAGTTACACCCTCGGTATATAGAACCATTTGAAATTCTTGATAAGATCGGTTCAGTGACTTATCGTTTGGCTTTACCACATGAATTGGGTAATGACCATCCAGTTTTTCATGTGTTTATGCTATAGAAATATTTATCGGATTCTATACATGTTATACATTGTCCACAGATTCAGTTACAGGAAGATTTAACCCATGAGGAACAACCAGTAGCAATAGTGGTCAGACAAATAAAGAAGTTACGGACAAAAGAAATATCTACAGTAAAAGTGATATGGAAAAATCATTCTTCTGAGGAAACTACTGGGGAAAGAGAGGAGGATATACACGCTAGATATCTGCGTTTAGTGCTAACATCGGGATCTTTACTGGCAACGCGGTCCATGGAAGCATCTCACTTCCTTTTATCTAAACATAACACCACAAAATAGTGAGAACATGGTTCCCATTAGACTCAACCATTTATAATAAAATGTGTAAAAATAGATATTATGTTCAGCTGTATAAACTACAGAAAATATGGCATTGTATAGTTGGTATCAGAGCAGGTCGATCCTAGGCGACCATTGGGTGGGTGGTCACCTAAGTTGACTTAGTAGAGTCTTACATGGTTATGTGGTAATGTTGAGTAATGTAGCAGATAAATTCAGTAGGAAATTACTAGTGTTTCCTAACTGTATACTTGAGTGGTGTGATGCTTACTGTAAGTTTTTAAAACCACTGTTGAGATTGATCGCCTCGATAAAAACTGATATTTTGCTTCACTAATACAGTAAGTGATGGCACCACCAAGAAAGAATTCGACTGGCAGCTCGGATGCTACTTTAAATAACATAGCTGTAGCTATGCAAGCTCAGGCCACTGCAACGAATCAAATTTTGCAGCATCTCCAGCAGATTACCACAGAAGGGATTAGAGGAAACTCGGGGAATGAGAGGAACCGTCAGAGAGACGGAAACGAAACTAAAGAAGGAAATGGATGGTCTGAATTCCTAAAGACTCGACCACCAACTTTTGTGGGTGGTTATGAACCTGTAACTGTTGAAAGGTGGCAGGTTGAACTACAGAAAATCTTCAAAATCTTGAATTGTGCTGATGAGCATAAGGTTAATTTTGCGGCTTATATGCTACAAGAGGAAGCTGAGTACTGGTGGATGGGAGCCAGTGAACTACTAAGTCACTAAGGCCGTGAGGTTACCTGGCAAGTATTCTGGGAAACTTTCTTGGATAAATATTTCCCCAGAAGTGTGAGAGCTGAGAAGGAGATTGAATTCCTTCAGCTTAGACAAAACAACCGAACTATGGAACAGTACATTGCAAAATTTGAGGAATTGTCAAAGTTTTCAGACTATATGAGACATAATCCAAATGAATCGTGGAAAGCAATCAAAATTGAAGCAAGGCTGAATCCAGAAATCCATAATGCTGTGGTGGGTTTCGAGATCCGAGAATTTGTTCCATTGATTAACAAATGTCGTCTGCTGGAGAAGAGCTTGAATACAGTGGAAGAAGATAGAGAAAGACGGGTTCAGTGGAAGCGAAAGAGGGAATTTCCAATTATGGACAGAAATTTTAGAGGAAAGACTGTTATGAGGGGTAAACAACCTACATCGGTGGGACCCAGACCTTTTCCACAAAAGCCGATGACGGATCCGTGTGGAAAATGTGGACGATACCATAAAAATGGATCATGTTACTTCAATTCCATTACTTGCTTCCAGTGTGGACAAAAGGGGCATATTGCACAGCAATGCCCACAAGGAAAGGGGAAAGGGATTGCACAACCTCAGCGGGCACCAGGAAGGGTTTTCACTTTGAGCGGTGCTGAAGCAAAATCCACTCCTGATCTGATACAAGGTACATGTTATATCAACAATATACCTTTGATTGTATTGTTTGATTCTGGTGCAAGTCATTCTTTTGTAGCCATAGAATGTGTGGAGAAGTTACAATACCCTACTGTTGAGTTACCACATGAGTTAGCGGTAGTGACACGTACGGGAGGAAAAGTAATTACCTCCTCGGTGTGTTTGAATTATTTTGTTGAGATGAGTAACTGATCTTTTGTAGTGGATCTGGTCTGTCTACCCTTGGACAGTATTGATGTCATCTTGGGTATGAATTGGTTAAGTAAGAACCGAGTCCTTCTAGATTGCTACAATAAGACTTTTGAGTTTCTCGCGGAGCCTTCAGAGAACCAAAAGTATAGTATTATCAGTGCTCACAGACTCAATAAAGAGTTGAGAGAGGCAGACCTGAGTTGTATCTTCCTGTATGCTATCGGTCCAAATACGGACCATGAACTGCTTAGGATTCCGATAGTCAGTGCGTTTCCAAAGGTTTTTCCCTCTGAGATCTCTGAACCCCCACCGAAGAGAGAAGTGGAATTTTTCATAAATCTGGCACCAGAAGCAAGACCAATTTCTATTACTCCGTACAGGATGCCTCCTATAGAATTACAAGAACTTAAGAAGCAGCTTGAAGATTTGTTAGAAAAAAACTTTATTCGACCCAGTGTATCACCTTGGGAAGCGCCTGTGCTATTTGTAATGAAGAAGGATGGCAGTCTAAGACTGTGCATTGACTACAGGCAACTAAACAAGGCGACTATTAAGAATAAGTATCAGTTGCCTAGAATTAACGATCTGTTAGATCAGCTAAAAGGAGCTATGATTTTCTCAAAGATAGACTTGAGGTCAGGGTATCATCAGATTAGAGTTAAGGAAGAAGATATTCCGAAGACAGCTTTTAGAACTCGGTATGGACACTACGAATTCTGGGTAATGCCGTTTGGGGTCACGAATGCGCCGACTATCTTTATGGACTACATGAATCGCATTTTTAGACCTTATCTGGATCAATTCGTAGTGGTATTCATAGACGATATCCTAATCTACTCTAAGATTGAAGAAGAACATAGCCAGTATCTTCAGCTAGTGCTTCAGGTGTTGAAAGAAAAGAAACTCTTTGCGAAATTAGAGAAATGTGAATTCTGGTTAGAAGAAGTAAAGTTTTTGGGTCACGTAATTTCTGAAGAGGGTGTGTCAGTAGATCCCAGTAAGACTGAAGCAGTGTTGAAATGGGAGAGACCAAAAACTGTGACTGAGATCAGAAGTTTCCTGGGTTTAGCAGGATATTATAGAAGATTCATACAGAGGTTTTCTCAAATAGCCCTATCTATGACCCGATTAACCAGAAAAGGAAGTTTCTTTAAGTGGACCGAAGAATGTGAGAATAGTTTCTAAGAGCTTAAAGTCAGATTGACTTCTCCTCCTGTTTTAGTCATTCCCGATCCTTCTGGATGATTTGAAGTCTATACGGATGCTTCCAAAAAAGGCTTAGGGTGTGTATTAATGCAAGAAAGCATAGTGGTTGCATATGCTTCTCGACAGTTGAAATCACATGGAGAGAACTATCCCACTCATGACTTGGAGTTAGCTGCAATAGTTTTTGCCTTAAAGATATGGCGACACTACTTGTATGAAGCTATATTTGAGATATATAGCGACCAAAAGAGTTTAAAGTATCTTTTTGACCAAAACGAGCTCAATATGAGGCAAAGAAGGTGGATGGAATTCATCAGTGATTATAAGTTTGAATTAAAGTATCACCCTGGAAAGGCAAACATAGTAGCTGATGCATTGAGTCGGAAGTCGCTGCATGTGAGTCATATGCTAATTTGGGAGATGAAGTTGATTGAAGAGTTCCAAAATTTGAAGTTATCAGTGGTGACTCTTCCTAGAAGTATGATTATTAGCGAATTAAAAGTTGAATGTGATTTAAAGATGGAAATTAAGGAGGCGCAATCACAGGATAAGTTTTTACAAGACCGAAGAGACCAGCCTGATTTTGCAGTATCAAAAGATGGAGTCATTATGTACCGAGGCAGAACATATGTACCACAAGGAGAGAATTTAAAAGTTAAAATTCTGGATGAAGAACATCAAAGTAAGTATACAATCCATCCAGGATCTACAAAGATGTATCAAGACTTGAAAAGATTGTACTGGTGGCCAGGAATGAAGCGAGACATTGCTGAGTATGTAACGAAATGTCTGACTTGTCAAAAGGTGAAGATTGAACACCAAAAACCTTCTGAGATGTTACAACCATTAGAAATCCCTGAGTGGAAATGGGATAGCATTTATATGGATTTTGTTGTAGGGTTACCTAAGACTCAGGCAAGCAATGATGCAATATGGGTAATAATGGACAGATTGACAAAATCTGCGTACTTCCTACCCATCAGGATTAACTACTCCTTAAATAAATTAGCCCAACTGTATATGAAGGAAGTTGTCCGGTTACATGGAATTCCTAAAAGCATAATTTCATATCGAGATCCTAGATTCACTTCTAAATTTTGGAGAGCATTACAAGAACTATGTAACACCATATTTTTTTTCTTTTTATCACAATTCTCAAAATAATATATATTTGCATAAATACCCATATATGTATATTACAAATCCCGCATAAGTATTCATAATACAATACTAGTCATAATTACAATACAAATACAAAAGTCCCCATATAGCACACCAACCTTAAAACACAAAGGGTAAGGAGGTGGTGCTGACATCGGGATCTTTACTGGCAACGCTGTCCATGGAAGCATCTCACTTCCTTTTATCTGAACATAACACCACAAAATAGTGAGAACATGGTTCCCAGTAGACTCAACCATGTATAATAAAATGTGTAAAAACAAATATTATGTTCAGCCGTATAAACTACAGAAAATATCAAGCTTTTATGATAAAATCATAACTTCTAATACACCTGCCTTACTCGGCGATCTGGCACACTCAATGCATGGAAAACATAGCTCTTCATGTTGCGTAATGCTCATCGCATGCCAGCTATAAAATCACACATTTTCACTCATTGCTTCTCTTTTATTCTCATTTACTTCTCTTTTATTCTCATTTGCCTCTCTTTTATTCTCATGTGGTTGGGTGTCCTCATTGGCTCACTCAGGCTAGTAGGGCGTTCCCGACTCGGTACCGTCACAGCCATACAACCCACCGATATTCATCAATGTCCACTCAAGTCAAGTGTAATGCATATGCACCAAACAACTCTTTGCAAACTTTACGCTTGTCAATCAATAACAAATGCAATGTAAAAACATCATTTTCATGCTCAATGAGTTATACAAATATACATAACAACTCTTACCATGAGCATATTTCAAATCATGTGTTCAATAGGTATATCCAGCTATATCACTCTTTCAAAATATCTCAAATCAATATTCAATGTAAGCCCTTTGAAATTAAGTAATGAAAATAATGTTTTGGTGATATAAAACCATCACTTTAAAAGTATTTTACTTGGTCAATTGGTTTCTAAAATCCCTTCAACAAATAAGGTTCTTTTCCTTATAGAAAACAGTGAAGAATAAAGTTTTCCAGCCCTAAACACGGCCTTGAAACTCAGAACACGGCTGGCCCGTGTTCTGTGACCTTCCCTCACTAAGCAGACAATAACTCTCTCATTTCAACTCCGATTAAGGTGATTTCGGTGTCTTTGTAAAGCTAAGCCAATTACCTACAACGTTTATGTTAACTATAGTTTCCAATTCTTTACTGATTAGTCCCAGAAATTTGAACACTAAAGCACTCATATTTACAAATTCGAACACTTATATGTTTACCATATTTTCCAATTCCTTACAGAGTAGTCCCAGAAATTCAAACACTAAAGGTACTCATATTCACAAATTCTGGATTCCAGACTCTTCGTGTTCTGTGACCTCCGCTTACTTCTTGGGTCATATCTCCCTCATATTGACTCCAAATTAGGTGATTTCAGAGCCTATAAATTCGTGAGACATATATCTACAATTCTTATGTTGATAATTTCTTTAAAATCGTTACCAATTTTGCCCAGAAATTCAAAATAACCAGAACAGAAAAATCCACATAATATACAGCCCACATGTTGCACAATTTCACATTTAATCACTTGTAAAACATAGAAATTGCATCAAAAATTTGTGGAGAGTTGTTGTTAAGCCTACCTTAACAAGCTTCCTAAACTTTGATTACCAATTTCTCACCACCAAAACCTACATCCATAAATTGATTTAGGATCCATTGAAGAAAAGATGATTATAGAAGAATTTGGATCAAGAAGTCACGACCCAAAAATAGGAGTACGTAACCGGCACGGGGTTTGAGAATAATCTCATCCCGTAAGCCTTTAGTATGATACATATAAATGATTTTCTCATAAATTGTATAGATTGTAACTAAATACATAATCACATTCATTTGAGAGCTTAATTATCTAATACTGTATAATTTCAATTATCTTAAATACACATAAATACTCTGCAAAAGGAAGCTGAGATCCTGCATGTGATATATGGAGTAACTGTAGAGTACAAGTTCAATATAAATCAAAATCTACGAGCCTTGAAAACAAAGTAGGCTCACCCAGAGATCAAGTCATCTAACTGGTCAACTATCTGAAAAAAAAAATGTAGAAATATCGTGTAGTGAGTTTGACAACTCAGTGAGCAAATATAGTTTACTATAACTGAAACAGAACAAACCATTCGCATGAGTTTTCATAAATAGAAATTATGGTAGACTATAACATTATCTAAATCAATGTATATAACAACAAACTAAAACTTTAAAGAAGGTAAATTTCGTTAAAAGAAAATCTAAAATCTTAAGATTTAGTATAATAAACAATAATTTCAAAATTAGATAAGGAAATAGAAAGATAACTCTTTATAAAAAAAATGTTTAGAGGAGGACTCAAAGTAGATCCATAATTATAATTTTTATACCCAAGCACAAAGCCTGGTAAGGGCAATCACCATATACATTGTTTTAGCCCAAGCACATAGCAATGGGATGGGTAAATGACCATATTCTCATAATTCATATCATAAGTTTGGGAGGAGCTTTTCTCAACTCCCTAACCTTTTCATATGTTGATTGTCCCAAGCACACAGCAATAGGACGGGTAAATCACCTTATTCTCATCATAAGTAACCAGGCCAATTGCCACTGGTTATTGGAGAAGACATACTCAACTCCATACTTATTCATAATTCAATCCTCATGTGCCCATTCGCACAAGGGGCTAGCAACTTTCTTGTTATCTAAAGTTTCATGGTGCACCAAGGCTAGCTATCTCTGTCGCTAGCTAACAGTGTTTCTATCAATGATTCCTCCAAAATAAAGTAGTTTAATAAATCAAAAATATAAGTTGAAAGAAAAATTGAAAATTATGAGGTTAAAATTCTTTTTAAGACAAAATATATCCCTCCCTTCCAAGATATTCTTCGGACAGAGTTCCGGCATAAAAATTCATTCTCCAAAATCAGAAATACAGCATTTTCATTCTAGTTCAGATGAACCATAATACCCAGTATCAATGACACATTTGAAACTCAAATACAAATTCAATTTCACCATATCCATGAAACAGTGAGGTATCATTTATAACACAAATCATATGAAACAATATGAAAGATGATACAATTATAAGATTCAATAAAGTGTATCATAATACCACATTTTTATCATAAATTCAGGAGGGACTTATTAGAGGTCTGTTCTGCATGTCCTATAACTTCTAAGAATATAAATTAATATAAACATGAAATTCAATTTATGCTATTCATAATTAAAACTTTGTTTTAAATGCATGGACATGAGAGAGATTTAAAAATGCGTTATAGGAAATTATATTCACTCACAAGGTAAGTGCCCCAGATTGAACAGCCCCAAAATCCACATTTCCCATATGAATTTGATCAATTAGACATTAAAAATGAGTCCGGAAGGTCCACAAACCTAAAAAAATGACCCTGGGACGCTGTCACTGTTCACGGCCGGAAATACTATTCACACGGGGCTGAAAGCATTATTCACGCGCAGAACTGTTCACAGGTACTGTTTGGTACTGTTCATAGTTACTGTTCACCAATGTAAATTTTGCAAAATTAAACCATCAAATCACATTTTCTGATCGTAAATTTTATCCTACAACTAATACTCTACATCCTTAACAAAACCCCTAAGTTGAAATCTTGAAAAACCATCAAAAATTCAGTATTTTAGAAAATTTACCTTGAAGTTACTATTCACAAAATTCTGGCAAAATTTCGGCGAACTTCTGACGAAAATGATCGGTGGGTTTTGAAGCTCTCGTCGCCACGAGTCCAACGGTATCTCCGGTATCTCAATTGGACGTTTAGAATTGGAGAAATCTTAGAGAGAAGTTTTAAAAAAAAATTAGAGAGAGAAAGAGAAGAAATTTTTTGCTGCGTCGTGCGTGTCTCCTGTTTACCGTTCCTTCCCCTCTTTTTTTTAATATTATTATTATTATTATTTAATAATTAAATAATATGATTTCTTTTATATAAATTCATATCCTAAAATATTCCAAAAATTTCTAAAAATTTACTTTGGTGAACAGTAACTATGAACAATGCCAAACAGTGCCTGTGAACAGTATTCTACGCGTGAACCGTAGATGGATTCAGAAGCTAGATAAACCTTAGGATAGGTATATTTTCGGCCATCTAACAGCCTTTTTGTTCGTCGTGAATAGTGTTTTCCGGCGAGTGAATAGTCCCCAAGCTCCCGGAGTCATTTTCTAAGTCCTTAGACCCTCTGAATACGTTTTTGAGGTCTAATTGGTCAAATTCAGCTTGAAAAAGTACACTTTAGGGCTGTCCAATCTGGAGCCCTTACCAAGTGAGTAGATACTTCTTTCTATGACTTGCCCCATGCTCTTCTTGAACTATAAATGTATTATTGTTTCTGTTTATAAATTATTTATACTATTATAAGTTTCTGAAATGTGTTAAAATATCTGTTATACTTACGAACTTGCACATAGTTTAAGAAGAGTATGGTTTTAGAAATGTATTTTGGAACTCATTGAATATGTGGTTCTAAAGGTATTTATCATTATTTGATAAAGTGAATATTATGTGCACAATGCATTGATTTGTAAAGCGATATACTTGTGAAAATTATGCATGTCATATTATAAATGAGATTGAATGGCAAGCGTAAAGCTCATGGAGAGTTGCTTGATATTTTACATGTATATATATGTATTGATGTATATCGGCAGGTTGTATGGCTTGTGACGGTACCAAATAGGGGACGCTCTATTAGCTTGAGTGAGCCAGGGGAGGGCCACTCCAACCGGGTGACAGTGGTAATGTGAGGAGGTAGTTGGGTGATGTACTCACATTCCCTAATCACTTATTGTGACTAGGGTCGAGGTCACTATGCGTATAGCAAATGAGTTATATTTTCATTGAATTGACCAGATTGCCGAGTGAGGCAGGTGCATTAAATATTTTCATTGCATTGACCAGATTGCCAAATGAGGCAGGTGCATTAAAAGTGATAATTTTATCCCCAAATCATAATATTTTATTATAGCTTATACAGCTGAGCATAACAACATTTGTTTAATGATCATACCATGGTGCATATGGTTTTGGATATCTGAATATCCTTTGATTGAGAATATTTGAAATACGGGTCCCATATGAATGTACTTCTGAACTGTATTTTCTATGTAACAAATTTTAAAATATAAGTACATCCATATGCTGACCTAAGAGGTCGTAGGAGGAATTATTTGCTCACTGAGTTGTCAAACTCACTACACGATATTTCCACATTTTTCAGATAAGAATATCAGAGTCTAATTCGGCAGATAGGTGATATATTCTCTAGGTGAGTCTACGTTGCTTCCAAGACTCACAGTCTTTGAATTGTACTGTATTTGTATTCTAGAGTGCTCTGGAAGCTACAGGCAGAGATGTTTATAGACTTGGTCTGTATATTGTGTATACATGAGAGATTCTATATGTATTTGTTCCCCTGATAAAGAATTGAATTATGTATCTTTATGGAGATTATCTTACATTTAAAAAAAATTGTTTACTTTACGTAACGTAATTAGGGCCGTTACAACTTGTCACACCCCTAATTTTAGGGCACGTGAAACACGTATATCATGAACATATATTTTCTATAAACATGAATATTCCAATCCTTTATCAAGGAAACAGATACATATAAGTTTTTCCATATAAATACCATATACAAATCAAGTACATATACATCAGAGTACAGCAGAAGCAAGGATCCTGCCTGTGGCGTTTAGAGCAACTCTAAAGTACAATTAAATTACATTTTTAAACACTGAGAGCCAAGAAACAATTTAGGCTCACCACAGAAGTACGACACCTAGTCGATCAAGAAGCTGCAGGACCAAACTCTGGGTCTTTATCTGAAAAATATGTCAACCACATGTAGTGAGTGTTACAACTCAGTGAGCAGATAATACCTCCTATGACCTCTTAGGTCAACATATGGATGTACTCATATAATAAAATTTATGTTATCAAAAATTATATTTTAGAAATACATCCACATGGGACCCGCATTTTCAAATATTCTCTGTTCCAAAAATCATAATCAGGTCTTTCAAACCATATGCGGTGGTACTGTATAAACAATCCTCATATCAAGTTCAAAATCATATTCAATACTATAAAATCATTAATCAAATTATGCTATGCATCAAAACATTTCTCATAAAATATTCGGAGGATCCCATATCAGAACCACCATACCAGAGTTTGACCCCTTCCGTACTTTGGTGGTATAGGATTTGCCTAAACTCAACATCCCGCTGAGGTTTGCCCTACTACCATTCAAGAGGACACGAGAAGGGACTCTGTATAGGTCTTTCCCAAGCACACAACAAGGGATAGCAAATAACATCTCATATAACTGGCATCTCGCCATCATATAACTGGCATCTCGCCCATATATAGGAGGCATTCCGCTCTCCTTCACATATAATCTCCCGTGTGTTGGCCCTCACACGAGGCTAGCACCACCTCCCCTGCTAGCTGAGGCAATCAAGGTGCGCACCAGGGCTAACATCACCTGTTGTTAGCAGACAGTGTTTCTAATAGGATTCCTCCATGAAACCATAATTTCATATGCACATATGCCATATAATCCAGTATAAAATTCTTAATATGATACAGACTTTTAGTCTCAGAATATTCATCTATCAAAACTTTCCATTCAGGGGAATCATGTATACATGCCCATATCTGAGGCAAACATATCACTGTATAAATCAATGTCACATGCATAACATATTTACTTTGCCATGTAATGCGAAATACATTTAAAAATCATATGTTCAATGTGTTTCAACATTTATTTCAAAAGTCATACTCTTCTTGAACTAAATATCATATCTCAACCATTTTAGATATTTCAAACCATTTCATAAACATATGAAAATATAAATAACATGTAATCATGATCATTTATCAATGTAAAGTTCAAGAAGAGTAAAAACAAGCCATAAGAAGAATTATCTACTCACAGTGTCAGGGCTCCAGATTGGACAGCCCTAAAATCCTCGTTTCTAGTCCGAATTCGGTAACATAAACTCCAAAATCTAGTTCAGAAGGTCCAAAAACCTTGAAAATGACTCCAAATTTGCTAAATTTGACCTCTAGGAGCTCGGTCAACGAAGGTCAACGCTAAGGTATTGTTCACCGCCGAAAATTACTATTCATCGCCGAAAATTACTATTCATCGCCGAAAAATACTATTCATTACCAGAAATCACTATTCACCGCCATAAAAAAATTTACCAAATCACCAAAACAAATTCATATCATAATGTTTATCTAACTTCTGAATCCATCTACGGAGTCAGATTTGTAATTTGAAATCTCTAAGAAAGATTTTCAGAACTTACCTTTTACCCAGATTTTCTACTTCAGATCTACGGCGATTCAACGGCTGATTAGAAAAATTGATCAGTTAAAACTGAAGTATTCTTCGTTTTAAATCCAGTAACACCTTCAGTTTTGAGATCGGAAGCCAATATTCACTCCAAATTGAGAGATAAAGTTGGAAGTTACTATTCACTCACTATTCCTTCCTTCTCGTTTTTCTTCGAATTGTCTGGTATCGTCCTCCCCCATTTCGTTTATCAATTGCTTCCTTTTTTTAAATATAATAATAATTATTAAATAATTAATAATGGAATTTTCTTTATATAAATTCATATAAATTCTGTTTTTCATCATAAAATATCCCCAAAATTTCTAAAAATTTCTATTCTTATAAATCTTTAGTTAAACTCTTAAATCTTCACCCGGGATTCACTAAAATGTACCAAGACTTGAAAAAGAGGTACTGGTGGCCAGGGATGAAGAAGGACATTGCAGAATATGTTACTAGATGCCTAATTTGCCAGAAGGTGAAGATAGAACATCAGAAACCCGCGAGACTACTACAACCCTTGGAGATACCGGAGTGGAAGTGGGATAGTATGTCTATGGATTTCATTGTGGGTTGCCTAAAACTCAAACTAGGTTTGATTCAATATAGGTAATAGTGGACAGATTGACAAAGTCTGCTCATTTCTTGCCCATTAGAATCAATTATCCATTAGAGAGACTAGCCCAACTATATGTAAGGGAAGTTGTGAGGTTGCATGGAATCCCTAACAGTATTATCTCATATAGAGATCCCAGATTTACTTCTAGATTTTGGAGGGCTTTACAAGAAGCTTTTGGTACCAAACTACATTTTAGTACAGCCTACCACCCCCAGACTGATGGTCAAACTGAGAGGACCATACAGACTCTAGAAGATATGCTCAAAGCATGCACTTTGGAACAAGGAAAAGGATGGAACAACTATTTTCCACTAGCTGAGTTCGCTTATAATAACAGCTACCACTCCAGCATTGGGATGGCACCTTATGAAGCCTTGTATGGTCGAAAATGCAGATCCCCTTTGTGTTGGTATGAAGTGGGGAAAAGAAATTTGTTGGGCCCAGACTTGGTCCGACACTCCACTGAACAAATAAAAATGGTCCGAGAAAATATGCGAATAGCCCAAAGCCGGCAGAAGAGTTATTATGACAAAAGAAGAAAGCCGTTGCAGTTTCAGGAAAGGGACCATGTGTTTTTGAAAATCTCTCCTATCACAGGCATCGGGCGGGCAATGAAGGTCAAAAAACTAAGTCCACAGTTCTTGGGTCCTTATCAAATTCTTAAGAGAGTGGGACCATCTGCTTATCAAATTGCACTTCCTCCACACTTATCGAACCTTCACAATGTGTTCCATGTCTCTCAACTTTGTAAGTACCTTCCGGATCCTGTGCAGTTAATCCAAGAAGACTCAGTGACTGTAAATGAGAAGTTAACTTATAAAGCCGAACCGGTCTCAGTACTGGATAGAGAGGTAAAGCAATTACATAACAAGACTATTCCTTTGGTGAAGATAGCTTGGAATGGATTTGATGAAGGGGATGCTACTTGGGAAAGAGAAGATGAAATGAGACAGAGATATCCACAACTTTTTAGAGAGAGGTAAAACTCTAAATTTTGAGGACAAAATTCTTTCTTAAGGGGAGAGAAATGTAACATCCGTCAATTAATTCTAATGGTGTGGCAATCTTGTAATAATTAGAGAAATTAGGGGCAAATTCATTTTCTAATGGTATGGCAATCTCATAATAATTAGAGACATTAGGGGCAAAGTCATATTCTAATGGTATGGTAATCTCGTAATAATTAGAGAAATAAGGGGTAAATTCATATTCTCATGGTATGGCATTTATGTAATTTCATTAAAATAGTATTGAATTTATGTAATTTTATGGAGGATGGCATTTGTGTAAATAATGGATGATGGCATGGGCATTTTTGGAGATAAAGAGGTGATAAGGTAGGGGTAGGAAGGGAAAAAATAAAATGAAATAAAATAATGGAAGATAAGAAGGAGAAGGGGGATAAGACTCAATAAGTGATCAAAGGGGGAGAGGGATCAAAACAAAAAACGTAGGCAAGAAGGAGAAGAGGAAGAAGGAGGAAGGAGAGAGAGAAAGAAGAGAGAAAGGGATCAAAAAGAAGGAATCCAAGGAGTTAAGGTAGGTTTAACATTAATTTACTATGAAGATTGTAATTTTGATGACATATGTGTGTATGAATACTTGTAAGATTTTGTTGATGGAGGTATCTTATGCATGTACTGGATTGATCATATGAATATCCATGTAGAGCAAAGGTTTGGATGCATGTGTTTGGCTTGTTTTGTGCTGAAAATTGACTTTGGATGGATGAAATTCGATGGTCTGTATGAATGAATCTGTATTTCTAGATTTAGGTCGAATTAGAAGATGTATCCAACATAAAAGTTTTAGATCTATGTCCTGTGGTTAAAACCCCTCTGGAATCACGTTAATCCGACCTAATATGAGAGAGTTATGCCTTAACGAGTGGAGGAAGGTCAGATTTAACTCACAAAATGGTGATTCTGTTTTCAGACACGTTTTTGACCGGTTTATGTTTCTAATCTGTTAAAGTAGTAAACATCAAAGTTGTAGATACTTTTATTAGATTTCTAACGACACCAAAATCAACTTAATCAGAGTTAAATTGAGAGAGTTATGGTATTTTTCGTAAAGGAAGGTCTGATTGGACAGAAATCAGGGTATTTTTGCATTTTTAATGCTCTAAATGAACCCCAATGAATGGATGATGTTAAGGAAAACTAAAATACAAATAAATACCTTTTCAATGATGCATTGTAGTGTGGATTCCATCTTTTTATTATGAGAAATTAAATCACATATTGCATATAGATAAGATGTATGTGAGATGGATGCATAATGCATTGATGAGAATCATATAGATGAGATGTATGTGAGATGGATGCATGATGCATTGATGATATTCATATAGATAAGAAGTGTGTGAGATGTATACAAGATGAATTGATGAGATGCATATGAATGAGGAGTGTGTGCATGTGTGAAATATTTGCATGGTAAATGGATGAGGTATATGCAACTGAGGCATTTGTGTGTGTTGTATAAATGTTGCATTAAAAAAATATAAGAGTGCATGACCTAGTGAAAGGCATGTATGATATATGGAAAAATTGTATATTCATGTGATGCATGATCTCAAAGGTGTATGTGATGCATATGAAGTGAATGCTTAAAAGCATAAGTGGCGTATGTGATGGTGTGATGTGTGAGTGATACACCTATATCTTAAAATGAAATATTGGGATGATCCTTATGGTGGCAAGGTGACCCGGCGACATGCGGTACCTTGTGGTGGTAAGGTGACCTGAGATATCTTAAAATGAAATATTGGGATGATCCTTATGGTGGCAAGGTGACCCGGCGACATGCAGTACCTTGTGGTGGTAAGGTGACTTGAGAGGTCGTAATGGCTGTGAGACGGTACCGGATAGGGGACGCCCTATTAGCCTTGAGTGAGCCATGGGTTATGGCCACTCCGACCAAGTGATATTGACCTATTAACAACCAAGAAATTGTTGGTGTATGCATGGTGTATGCATTTCAATCATTTTATATTATATGCACTGATTATAGCTTTAAATAATGTTTTCTGTAGCCTATACAGCTGAACACGTCACTTGTTTTACTTTTATTATAAATTGTTAATGTTAGACCTATTGAGATTTTATTCTCATTAATTTTTGTGATGTGTTCAGATAATAGCAACTGAGATGCCTACACTGATGTTAAAGGTACAGGTAGTGGACGTGCCCTTCCGGGCCAGTTCACCGTCTTACAAGATGTAATAATAATGAATGTAGTAGAGATCCCGGCATTGGCACCACCCCCTCTATCACCCCATGCACCCTAGGGGTGTGGTGCTAGGCCAGGGCCTAGTCAGTATGATGTACATTATGTAATATAACCAGTGTATATTTTTTGAAGAATAATTCCTAGTGTGTTACTCTTGTATAACTCTAATACTGATCTAATCTCTTGTGGAGTGATTATATAAATATGTAGTATTTTATTCTTATGGCTTAATAAGATTAAGGAAATTCACTTGTATAAACCAAGATAAAACTGAACGCATATATGAAAAAAAAATCTGGCTCTTACATGTCACGGATTTTTAGCCACTGGAATCACTCCATTTGGAGTCCATATGAGGTAGATATGGTCCGATAAGTAGTCAAAGGTCAGAAAATGGTTCATCAGGGAAGAATATGTTAGGATAACTTCTGTATTTTAATTTCTGAGAATTATCTGTATGGAATTAAAATAAATGGTTAACATAAGAGTTATAACTATGTGTGTCACAGATTTTTAGCCACTAGAATCATTCAATTTGGAGTCAATATGAGGAAGATATGCGCTGATTAGTAAGCAAAGGTCAGAAAATGATTTATCAGGGAAGAATATGTTAGGATAGCTTCTGTGTTTTAATTTCTGGGAATTATATGTATGGAATTAAAATAAATGGTTAACATAAGAATTAAAGATATATGTGTCGCGGATTTTTAGCCACTGGAATAACTCAATTTGGAGTTCATATGAGGTTTATATGGTCGATTAGTAGTCAAATATCAGAAAATGGTTCATCAGGGAAGAATATGTTAAGATAGCTTCTGTATTTTAATTTCTGGGAATTATCTGTGTGGAATTAAAATAAATGGTTAACATAAGAGTTATAACCATGTGTGTCATGAATTTTTATCCACTGGAATCATTCAATTTGGAGTCCATATGAGGAAGATATGAGCTGATTAGTAAGCAAAGGTTAGAAAATGGTTCATCGGGGAAGAATATGTTAGGATAGCTTCTGTATTTTAATTTTTGGGAATTATCTGTATGGAATTAAAATAAATGGTTAACATAAGAATTATAGATATGTATGTTATGGATGTTTAACCACTAGAATCATTTAATTTTGAGTCCATATGAGGTAGATATCATCCAATTAGTAGGTAGAGGTCAGAACCTATACGAGACGAAATAACCTGTACATTTAGGGAGTAATATCACCTTGATTTCTTAATATTTCGCTACAATGTTCAACATAATTGTTTTAGATAATTGTTTTTTCTTGAAATTGACACCAAGATCACCTACATCAGAGTTCAATAGAGGGAGTTATGCTATGATTAGAAAGAGAACGTTAGATATGATGAAAACCTGCATCAAGAAAATAAAGAAATAAAATTAATATTTAAAAAAGAAGACGAATCTTATAAATGACTAGTATATGCCATAGCCATTGCCATTGTATGAACTTCTTACCATCATAAGTATAAAATTCTGACATGGAAATATTTTATAAAGTGATATTTGAAATGGTTATGTTCATGGCATGATTACCAATGATTTATAGTAATAGTTATATTTTGATGAACATACTTGTTATTAAAAGTATATTTTTGGCTATCATTCTGAAAAGACAAGAAATGAGCACGGTCACATGGCAATCCGTGTGGTACACCAGTAGGGGACGCCCTACCAACGGTTATGATTATAATTATGAGAAAAGAAATAGAAAGTGTGCCATGTCGGACGGAGCGAGAAAAGTCCATACTGGAGAGTAGAGGATACTCACCCTGACCGGGGTAGCTTGAAATGAGAATAAGTTGATGGCCATCATATGATAATATGAAAATAGTTAATCCTGTCATACATATCATTACTGTATGATTCTTATGTGCATAGATATAATGCATTCATGTGACCAAAGATATTTTCTGTAGTTTATACAGCTGAAAATGACATGATGAACTATATTGATGGTAAATTATGATTTATTGTTGAACCTACCGAGATTTAATTCTCACTATATTTCCATATCATGTTCAGAAGAATAATGCAAATTTTCTCAATGACAATTATTATTTCCGTACGTTAGATCGAGATGCCCTACCTTGGGCAACTACCAGTTATATCAGATATATCTGTAGTAGATGTGACTGAGATTTTGGTGAAGGTGCCACCCGCACCAGTGTCCCCGGAAGTAGTCGACATAGATGAGTAGAACTAATATGTATCTTTGTACAAATGTTTGTAAAATAATGGTGTGTATGGAAACTCAGTATTGTATCACTGTTAATAACAATTATGCTTGGTTAAATTGATTATTATTACGAGTTAAATGGTTAGAATTAAAGTAGTAATAATTTCACGGAATTTTACAAATATAAAAAAAAAATTTGTTACATTTACATAAATGGAGTTGTTACATAATTGATATCAGAGCAGGTCGATCCTAGATGGCTAGTGGGTGGATGGTTATCTGGATCGATCTTATAGTGTCTTGAGTATGTTGTGGTTGTGCTGTGTAGGGGATCACTGATTCATATAGGTAAGAAATTACTAGTGTTTCCTATCTATATGCCGAGGTGGTGTTATGACTGCTATTAAATATTTTTGAACTAACTATTGGGCTTGATTACCTTAATAGCAGCATACCTTTGTTTTGCCATAGTAGGAAATGGCACCACCAAGGAGGAATCCAGCAACCAATGCAGAGGAAACCCTGCACAACCTGGCCACGGCAATTCGAGACCAAGTCATGACCACCAACCAAATTTTACAATATCTCCAGAATGCTAATAACCCAAATGGTGAGAATGGTGCTAACAACCGGATGGCTGGAAAAGATAATGGCATATTCGAGTTCTTGAGGACTAGACCACCTTGTTTCCAAGGTGGCTATGACCCAACGGTAGCCGAAAGTTGGATAAGGGAATTAGAGAAAATCTTTGAAGTGATGGGCTGTACTAAAGAGCAGCAAGTTATTTTTGCTGCATATATGTTAAAGGATGAAGCCAAATACTGGTGGCGTGAAGCTAGAGAACTTTTAGCTCATCTGGGAAGACAGATCACCTGGCAAGTGTTCAAGGACATTTTGTTTGAAAAGTACTTTCCAAGAACTGTACGGGCAGAGAAAGAGATCGAATTTCTCCAACTCAGGCAAGGCAGCATGACTGTGGACCAGTATATTGCAAGGTTCAAGGAGCTATCTAAGTTTTCCTCTTATCTGCGATATAACCCAGATGAAGCATGGAAGGCGGTTAAGTTCGAAGCGAGACTAAACCCGGAGATAAAGAATGTTGTTATAGCTATGGAGATTAGGGAGTTTGTACCTCTGATAAATAAATGCAGACTCTTGGAAAAGAGTTTAAGGGCAATGGTGGACGAGAAGCAAAGGCGAAACCTATGGAAGAGGAAGAAAAATTTTCCCAACCTTGGAAAGAACATGAGAAGAAGTGGATATGGAGCTGGTAAGAGGCCATTGATTGCAGGTCCTAGACCTTTTCAACAAAACCTCGCCCCAGTCAAGTGCGCTAAGTACGGACGCATGCATGGTAACCGGCCATGCTACATGGGACAAGATGTTTGCTTCAATTGCGAACAAAAGGGACATTTTGCGAGAAACTGCCCACAGAATGTGGTGAAGCAACCAGAACAGAGGCTATGGAAGGGTTTTCACACTGAGCGGCCAAGAGGCAGCTCAATCTTTTGAAATGATTCAAGGTACATGTTATATCTATGGATTTTCTCTTATGGTGTTATTTGACTCTGGTGCTAGTCATTCATTTATATCGGAAGAATGTATTAGCAAGTTTCAGTTTCCTATTTCTAAAACTCCCTATGAGCTATCCGTAGTAACCCCTACAGGGGAAAGGGTATTAACTTCCTCTGTATGTAAGGACTTTCAAGTCACCATCCAGGAGAAAACTTTTTCTGTAGACCTCGTCTGTTTACCTTTAAAAGGTATTGAGGTCATTCTAGGGTTAGACTGGATGTCTAGAAATCGAGTGTTGCTGAATTATTGTAACAAGACCGTTGAATTTCTACCTCTTACTCCGAAAGAGGAGGTCCAATTATTGATGCTTAATGCCAATCAAGTTAATATGGAGTTGAAGAATGGAGTACTTGGATACATTCTCTTGTATTTATCAAACCTAGAAGTCAAATCGAAGCTTGATGAAATCCCAATAGCCAACGAGTTTCCTGAAGTATTTCCATCAGATATTCCAGGCTTACCTCCCAAGAGAGAGATAGAGTTCTCTATTGATCTCCTACTTGGGACAGGGCCTATCTCTATTGCACCATTTCGAATGGCCTCGAAGGAACTACAGGAACTCAAGAGACAGTTGGAGGAACTATTAGACAAGCAATTCATTAGACCGAGTGTATCACCTTGGGGAGCTCCTGTATTGTTTGTTAAGAAGAAAGACGGGAGCTTGAGACTATGCATAGATTACAGACAACTGAATAAGGTGACTATAAAAAACAAGTACCCTCTCCCTAGGATAGATGACTTATTGGATCAATTGAAGGGAGCCTCCATCTTTTCTAAAATTGACTTGATGTTAGGATATCATCATATTAGGATCAAGGAGGAGGATGTACCAAAAACTGCCTTCAGGACTAGGTATGGGCACTATGAGTTTCTCGTAATGCCCTTTGGGTTGACGAATGCACCTGCAATTTTCATAGATTACATGAATCACATTTTTTGACCCTACCTAGATCAATTTGTTGTAATGTTCATTGATGACATCTTGATATATTCTAAGAGTGAGAAAGAACATGAACAACATCTCCGAATCGTGCTGCAAGTGCTGAAAGAGAAAACGTTATATGCCAAATTAGAGAAGTGTGAATTTTGGCTATCAGAGGTGAAGTTTCTCGGACATGTCATCTCGAATAGAGGGGTAGCCGTAGATCCTAGCAAGACGGAAGGAGTAATTAAGTGAGAGAGACCAAAGACGGTTACGGAAGTCAGAAGTTTCCTAGGTTTGGCAGGATACTACAGGAGGTTTATACAAAACTTCTCTCATATAGCCATGCCATTGACTAAATTGACCAGGAAGGGAAGTCCTTTCAAATGGACGGATCAATGTGAAGCTAGTTTTCAGGAGCTGAAGACAAGACTGACCACTCCTCCTGTTTTAATTATTCCAGACCCCACAGGACATTTTGAAGTATATAGTGACGCTTCAAAGAAAGGGCTAGGATGTGTGCTGATGCAAGATAAGAGAGTAGTTGCTTACGCCTCTAGGCAACTGAGACCCCACGAAGGAAACTATCCAACCCATGATCTTGAATTGGCGGCAGTGGTGTTTGCCTTAAAGATTTGGCGACACTATTTGTATGGGGCAACCTTTGAAGTATATTGTGATCATAAGAGTCTTAAATACCTCTTTGATCAGAAGGAGTTAAATATAAGGCAACGAAGATGGGTAGAATTCCTCAATGACTACAAGTTTGAGATAAAGTATCATCTCGGAAAGGCGAATGTTGTAGGAGATGCCTTGAGTCGAAAATCTCTGCACATGGGTCAGATGATGATGTATGAGTTGCAGATGCTAGAGGAGTTTCGAAATTTAAAGCTAGCCACTACTCTTACTCCAAAGAATCTAGTCATTAATGGTTTAAGTATAGGGTGTGACCTTAGAGCCCATATCAAAGAGGCTCAAGCTCACGACCAATACTTATAGGATCATAAAGACCAAGGTAATTTTTCTGTCATGGAAGATGGAGCAATCATGTATCAGGGAAGGATTTGTGTCCCTCAAGAAGGAGAGTTGAGGACTAAGATCCTGCAGGAAGCGCATCAGAGTAAATACACAGTCCATCCTAGATGCACTAAATGTACCAGGATTTAAAAAGGATGTATTGGTGGCCAGGGATGAAAAAGGACATTGCCGAGTTTGTGGCGAAATGTCTCATTTGTCAAAAGGTGAAGGTGAAGCATCAAAAGCCAGTGGGATTTCTACAACCTCTTGAGATCCCTAAATGGAAATGGGAAAGTATCTCAATGGACTTTTTTGTGGGATTACCTAAGACTTAAGTGGGACATGACTCTATCTGGGTAATAATTGACAGATTAACCAAATCTGCTCACTTTTTTGCCCATAAAAATTAACTATTCACTGGATAAATTAGCCTAATTGTATGTCTAAGAAATAGTTAGACTGCATGGAATTTGTAACAACCTTTTTTTTTCCTTCATCATTATACAATATTGAGTTCACATACATGTCATTAATCAAAACATACGTATAACATATCAAACAGATAGATATTTACATCTTGTTTATTTTGGTTGACCAATTCCGGAGATACAGGTGCGGGTGGTTGCACCTTCATCGGGATCTGAGCCAACTCGACCACAAACATCTTATTTAATTCGGAAATCTTCCCAACATAAAGTAACTCGATCCAATGTGAACTAAAAGCCAGAGCCTTAGAAACAAAAGCTGCATAAATAATTTTCTGAACATGATATGGAAATATAGTGAGAATTAAATCCCAGTAAGTTCAACAATAAATTATCATCAGTAAAGCTCATCACGTCATGTTCAGCTGTATAAACTACAGAAAATATCTTTGGTCACATGAATGCATTATATCTATGCACATAAGAATCATACTGTAATGATATGTATGACAGGATTAACCATTTTCAAAATATCATATGATGGCCATCAACTTATTCTCATTTCAAGCTACCCCGGTCAGGGTGAGTATCCTCTACTCTCCGGTACGGGCTTTTCTCGCTCCGTCCGACATGGCCCACTTTCTCTTTCTTTTCTCATTATCATGATCATAACCGTTGGTAGGGCGTCCCCTACTGGTGCACCACACGGATTGCCATGTGACCGTACTTATTTCTTTTCTTTCCACAATGATAGTCAAAAATATGCTTTCAATAACAAGTATATATGTTCATCAAAATATAACTATTACCATAAATCATTGGTAATCATGCCATGAACATAACCATTTCAAATATCACTTTATAAAATATTTCCATGTCAAAATTTCATACTTAAGATGGTAAGAAGTTCATACAATGGCAATGGCTATGGCTATACTAGTCATTTATTAAGATTCATCTTCTTTTTTAAATACTAATTTTATTTCTTTATTTTCTTGATGAAGGTTTTCATCCTATTTAACCTTCTCTTACTAATCAGAGCATAACTCCCTCAATTTAACTCTGATATAGGTGATCTTGGTGTCCATTTCAAGATAAAACAATTATCTAAAACAATTATGTTGAACATTGTAGCGAAAAATTAAGAAACAAAGGTGATATTACTCCCTCAAAGTACAGGATAGTTCCTCTCGGATAGGTTCTGACCTTTACTGACTAATTAGACCATATCTCCCAAATTGGAACTCCAAATTGCGTTATTCCAGTTGGTAAAAATCATGAGCTATATATCTATAATTTTTATGTTGGCGCACTATTTTAATTCCCTACAGAATATTCCCAGAAATTCAAAAACTAAAGCATTAATAACATACTCCTCCCTGAATAAACATTTTCTGACCTCTGCTTACTAATCGGATCATATCTACCTCATATGAACTCCAAATTGCATAATTCCAGTGGGTATATTTCCATGAGACATAGATATATAACTTTCTTGTTAACCATTTATTTTAATTCCATACAGATAATTCCCAGAAATTAAAATACAAAATCTGTCCTAACATAATCTTCCCTGATGAACCATTTTCTGACCTTGGCTTACTAATTGGACCATATCTACCACATGTGAACTCCAAATTGAATGATTCCAGTGGCTAAACATCCATGACACACATATCTTTAATTATTATGTTAACCATTTATTTTAATTCCCTACCAATAATTCCCAGAAATTAAATTACCAAAGCTATCCTAACATATTCTTCCCTGATGATTCATTTTCTGACCTTTGACTACTAATCAGACCATAGCTACCTCATATGGACTCCAAATTGAATGATTCCAGTGGCTAAAAATCCATGACATACATATCTTTAATTCTTATGTTAACCATTTATTTTAATTCCCTACCAATAATTCCCAGAAATTAAATTACCGAAGCTATCCTAACATATTCTTCTCTGATGATTCATTTTCTGACCTTTGACTACTAATCAGACCATAGGTACCGCATATTGACTCCAAATGGAATGATTCCAGTGGGTGAAAATCCGTGACACATATATCTTTAATTCTTATGTTAACCATTTATTTTAATTCCTTATAGATTGTTCCCAGAAATTAAAATACCGAAGCTTAAAATTCTGTCAACCATAGCCATATCCATGCAGAACTATCTACACCAACCTAAGTATTCAAACATACATCACATGCAAGATCAATATGCAACATGATATAGCAACATCCATGACCAATCATCAAAGTTCTAAGATCAAAATCTCATATAAATATTATGAGTTTCAAAGGTTTTCTTCAAAAAGAAATATTGTTAAACTTACCTGGAGCACTTAGTCTCCTAGACTTCTCCTTCCTCTTTCTTCCTTTCTTCCTCTCCTTTCCTCACACTACCTGGCTTCTATTTTTGCTCTCCCTCACTTGGACGAAATTCTAATGTTGTAAGGGTGGGTTTTCTTATATAGACCACCAAATAATTCACCTTTCATGATCATGGGTCTACCTTATCACAATTAGGATACACTTTGTTGAATTTTTGGAAAACAAACAACTTATGTTCTTGTCTTCCTCTTCCTTAGTCAAGATATGCATAGAAAAAGGAGATTTGTATTTTGAAAATTATGATTATATGTTCTTAAGATATGGGGCAAGATCCCTTTGATTTAGGGATTCATTTCCTTTTTCTTTTGTCTTAATCAAGTATGATAGATTTGCCTTTTTAAGTGGCAAATTTCTAGCCCTTGAATTTTCCTTACTTAACTAAAATTATTTGTGTAGGATAATGATGTTTTGTCATAATGCTATGTATTATTACCCACTTGCTAAAGTTATGAATGTAGGATATAGATGTTTTTGTCCTAAAGCCTTGTATTATTATGCCACTTGCCAAAATGATGAATATAGAATCACACCACTTGTCAAATTTTTGTCTTAATGCCATGTCACTTAATCTTGATTACACTAATATTTCATCACTTTTAATTTAATTTTTATTTTTATTTTTCCTCTTGGGTTTGGGCTCATTCTTGCCCATTTTCCTTACTTTGGTTAAAATTCTTCCTTTCATAATGGGCTTGGTCACATTTTCATGATTTTTGGGCTATCGGTCCAATTTCTATATCCTAGTCCAAGTCTATGTTTTATTTCTTCCTTGGCCTATCCTATTGGCTTGCTAAAAATTCATGTGAAGTAGAAAAACTCTATATGAAGTGTCTATATGTTAAAGCCCAATTACGGGTGGAGATACTAAACTTAGTAACTTTTGCTCTTAAATTAAGAAAAATTACCCTAATCCGATCTTCTTGAAATTTTAAGACCTTTACTTACTTCACAAAAATTTATCTTTCTTTACCTAAGAATTTCACCTTTCTTTAACATGTTTATTTCTAATATTTCCTCTTAGGTTTTCTTTCTTTACCTATTCCATTAATATTAGAACATTTCTATGCATATATGTAAGGTGAAGAATTTCTAAGGAAAATATCTAAAAATTACGGGATGTTACATTCTTCCCCCCTTAAGAAATTCGGTCCCCGAATTTTCAATCCATCCTACCACATGTAGGGAATGAAATTAAGGCATTATTCAAAGTTACCAAGCTTATTACCTAAATAATTAGAGATATCTTTTCTGTATGACATCTTTACTTTTTAATATGTCTATTCACTTGAGTGATTTTGCCATATAACTTAACCATAAGGATTTCTTTCAATCATAAGTTCTTCAATTGATATCCTCTAGCCCGTATGGATATATCTATGGGTCGATATTAGAAAACACACATATAAAGGAACATATACATCTTCATATTGTGTAACTATCTTTTCTTATTCCAAACTTCTATCAAGTCAAATTTTTTTTTTTTTTATATATCAACATCATCCCCTGAATATCATCATCTTAATCTATCATCTATTTTTATCCTCAAATCCTTTAATCAACATGTTAAACATACGTAGCAATAAATCCTTCAAACCTTTAATAACGTTTATGTACCATTGACACATGTCTAATAATTCCAACTTACCTCATCACAGTAATTCTATACAAGCTTATTAACACCATTAAACTCATTGTCAAAAATTTCAATTATTTCTTCTATCATATCCAAAAGCACCTCATTCTAGCTTATGCCAATCCCATTTAATTCACCCAATCATTTGAAGAAGATTTGTGTTTTTTTTCCTAACAATTACTCATACATGAATTCTCAATTCCAACATAATTCACATCCTAGATACTAGACTCAATTTAGCATGATATAATCCTTTAACACAAATATCTTGATAACCTACATTATTTCCGGACATGGTTCTCAAAATATTCTCTATATTTCCAAATTAAGAGTTCAAAGACTAACTTAAATCCTACTTCCTATATTTTATTCCTCGAGAACTTCAACACCACTAATTCTCTTGATTACATTCGTCAAAACACCATAAGGCCATCATCCGTCCATTCTTTTCAAACCTTTCATTACTTTAACCTATTAACAACTTAGACACCATAATAACCAGGTTTCAAAGGAAGAAATTATCTTTAATTGTAATGAGGGAAAATAACCTTGCATTTAATGCCAACCGTTAATGAGTGAAACAGACGAAAAGCATAATAGAGAATGGTTCCAAAAGCGAAAGTCAAAAGTTTTAACAAAGCATTGAAAAATATTAAAATCGGTGGCCGCAATTCTTGAAAATCTGTAAACAAAATCTATCTATGATTTCAACAAAATCGGTGGCCGCAAATTTTGAATATATGTGTCAGAATCTACTTTAAATCTATTGGTATTCGGTGGAAAGATATCACATGGAAAAAGAAACATTTCTGAGCTTATAAAAGTCTGTGAAAATCAAAGAATATGTAGTTAACTGGTAGGATGCAGTTGATTGCTTCAAAATAGATGTAATCAATCAACTGTAAATTAACCAGTCCAAATTAAAATTTCTCAAAATATCTAGTCAACTTAATAATACTGATAGTCGACTGGCGAAAACATTGAGAATACAAAATAAATCATTTGATTGCATTTTTTTTTTCAATGACGGCTATCACCTATAACTTTTCTACAAAAATCAAAACATCAATGCTTCATCAAAGACAACAAGATAAAGACAGATTTCTGGTGATATCTTATCTTATACTCTTTATGTGCTTAATATGGGTCACAGTCATACTACTGTACATATACATGCTTGCCGTCATTTTTGAAATTTTTTTTTTATTTACCTTTAATTTAGTTGATTTCCACCAATCACTCACATAGTTGTTCTAATAATACCCGGCCTAGTCGCATAGCTATTATAAATATGCCCTTCTCTGAGTTTTATAAATACTTACATTAGTATCTTTGTCTATTCTCAAAGTTAAGGTGATAGAAATTATGGAGGGAACCGCATTCCGTCAGTTCCGAAATATCTGTCTTTTGTGGTTCCAGTCCTGGAAAAGATGAGGAGTATGTTAAAGCAGCACAAAATCTGGGTATGGTGCTGGCTAGGAGAAAAATTCATTTAGTGTATGGTGGAGGTAACTGTGGGTTAATGGGGTGTGTGGCTACAGCTGCACATGCAGGGGGATGCCAAGTTCTAGGTATTATTCCTACAGCTCTAGCTACATCCAGCAACATAGGGAAGACAATTGGGGAAGAATATAGGGTAGTTTCCATGCATGAACGCATGGCTAGAATGATGAGCAATGCTGACGCCTTCATTGCCTTACCAGGTGGTTTTGGTACTCTAGAGGAGATTTTCCAAATAGTCTCTTGGGCACAACTGAATATGCATCACAAACCGATAGGTTTGTTAAATGTTAATCACTTCTTTGATGGTTTGTTATCTTTTCTAGATCAAGTTGTGGAACAGAGGTTTATCTCACACTCAGCACGGCAAATTCTCATCTCAGCTTCAAATGCTGAGGAGTTGATTGATGCTTTACAAGCCTATGTTCATGTACCTGATCTAACTATTACTCCAATAGAATGGACGGCAGATAACCGCAGGAAGCGTAAATTGGATTTGGATCTTCATCTTTAAATGTAGTAAAACGTAGCTATTATTGTACTACTTTTACTTTCTTAGACTCTACTTGTATACCATATTTACCAACCATACTCCTTTAGAGTTGGTAAAACTATCTTTGAATGTTGCTTATGATCCTCTGAACTTTTGAAATATTCTAGTATATCATCCATATATATAATAACAAATTATTCCAGGGATGACCTAATTACTATTCATTAAATTTATGAATGCAGCTAAAGATTTGTCAATTTAAATGCATCACCAAGAACTCATAATGCCATAATAAGTCCTACATCCTCTTCTCTTATCCCTAATTAATGTTACTCATATCCCAAATCTATTTGTGGAAAAATATTGAACACCTTATAACTGGTCAAACAGGTAATCTATACGAGCTAATGGGTTTCTATTTTACATTGTCACCTTATTCAACTGTCTATAATCTATGCATAGTCATAGTGATCCATCTTTCTTTTTCACAAATAGAACTAGAGCACTCCAAATAAAAGTACTAGGGCATTTAAATCCCTTGTCTAACAAGTCTTGTAAAATTTTTTTTTTCCAGTAACTAGAATAATTCTTTTCTGATGTGGAAATACTGCAACCACGGAGCATACTAAGATTTTTCAAATAAAACCGGCACTTTCAAAACTTCTTGGAAATTTTATATGAGTACTAGGGTAAATTCCATGTTAAAATTCCACACTAATATCTCGGTAACTGGATAGTAATTGTAGTCTGTAAACAGCGCACCAGAAAAGTTCCTAGGAAAGAGAGGTGGGTCACTAATGGACACGCTTAAGTACCAAGTCTTTCCTTGCCAGAGCTTTCCTTAGACATGCACTTTTCACAAATCACAATTTTTTTTTAAATTCAATCGATATCATTCTATATAGGGATATAGATACTAGTTGGGTTCTAAGGAGTAAATCAATACCAAATTCTCGAATTGCTGTGGCAAGGTTGTGCAAGATTTTCTCCGCATTGTTTGCCGGATTTCGCCTTGGTGGTGCCATTTCCTACTGTGGGAAAAATAAATTTATGCTACTATTGAGGTGATCAAGCCCAATAGTTAGTTTCAAAACAATATTTAACAGTAGTAATAACACCACCTCGGCATATAGATAAGAAACACTAGTAATTTCTTACCTATATGAGTCACTGATCCCCTACACAGCACAACCACAACATACTCAAGACACTATAAGATCGATTCAGATAACCATCCACCCACTGGCCATCTAGGATCAACCTGCTCTGATACCAATTATGTAACAACCTTTTTTTTTCCTTTATCATTATACAATATTGAGTTCACATACATGTCATTAATCAAAACATACGTATAACATATCAAACAGATAGATATTTACATCTTGTTTATTTTGGTTGACCAATTCCGGAGATACAGGTGCGGGTGGTTGCACCTTCACCAGGATCTGAGCCAACTCGACCACAAACATCTTATTTAATTCTGAAATCTTCCCAACATAAAGTAACTCGATCCAATGTGAACTAAAAGCCAGAGCCTTAGAAACAAAAGCTGCATAAATAATTTTCTGAACATGATATGGAAATATAGTGAGAATTAAATCCCAGTAAGTTCAACAATAAATTATCATCAGTAAAGCTCATCACGTCATGTTCAGCTGTATAAACTACAGAAAATATCTTTGGTCACATGAATGCATTATATCTATGCACATAAGAATCATACTGTAATGATATGTATGACAGGATTAACCATTTTTAAAATATCATATGATGGCCATCAACTTATTCTCATTTCAAGCTACCCCAGTCAGGGTGAGTATCCTCTACTCTCCGGTACGGGCTTTTCTCGCTCCGTCCGACATGGCCCACTTTCTCTTTCTTTTCTCATTATCATGATCATAACCGTTGGTAGGGCGTCCCCTACTGGTGCACCACACGGATTGCCATGTGACCGTACTTATTTCTTTTCTTTCCACAATGATAGCCAAAAATATGCTTTCAATAACAAGTATATATGTTCATCAAAATATAACTATTACCATAAATCATTGGTAATCATGCCATGAACATAACCATTTCAAATATCACTTTATAAAATATTTCCATGTCAAAATTTCATACTTAAGATGGTAAGAAGTTCATACAATGGCAATGGCAATGGCTATACTAGTCATTTATTAAGATTCATCTTCTTTTTTAAATACTAATTTTATTTCTTTATTTTCTTGATGAAGGTTTTCATCCTATTTAACCTTCTCTTACTAATCAGAGCATAACTCCCTCAATTTAACTCTGATATAGGTGATCTTGGTGTCCATTTCAAGATAAAACAATTATCTAAAACAATTATGTTGAACATTGTAGCGAAAAATTAAGAAACAAAGGTGATATTACTCCCTCAAAGTACAGGATAGTTCCTCTCGGATAGGTTCTGACCTTTACTGACTAATTAGACCATATCTCCCAAATTGGAACTCCAAATTGCGTTATTCCAGTTGGTAAAAATCATGAGCTATATATCTATAATTTTTATGTTGGCGCGCTATTTTAATTCCCTACAGAATATTCCCAGAAATTCAAAAACTAAAGCATTAATAACATACTCCTCCCTGAATAAACATTTTCTGACCTCTGCTTACTAATCGGATCATATCTACCTCATATGAACTCCAAATTGCATAATTCCAGTGGGTATATTTCCATGAGACATAGATATATAACTTTCTTGTTAACCATTTATTTTAATTCCATACATATAATTCCCAGAAATTAAAATACAAAATCTGTCCTAACATAATCTTCCCTGATGAACCATTTTCTGACCTTGGCTTACTAATTGGACCATATCTACCACATGTGAACTCCAAATTGAATGATTCCAGTGGCTAAACATCCATGACACACATATCTTTAATTATTATGTTAACCATTTATTTTAATTCCCTACCAATAATTCCCAGAAATTAAATTACCAAAGCTATCCTAACATATTCTTCCCTGATGATTCATTTTCTGACCTTTGACTACTAATCAGACCATAGCTACCTCATATGGACTCCAAATTGAATGATTCCAGTGGCTAAAAATCCATGACATACATATCTTTAATTCTTATGTTAACCATTTATTTTAATTCCCTACCAATAATTCCCAGAAATTAAATTACCGAAGCTATCCTAACATATTCTTCCCTGATGATTCATTTTCTGACCTTTGACTACTAATCAGACCATAGGTACCGCATATGGACTCCAAATGGAATGATTCCAGTGGGTGAAAATCCGTGACACATATATCTTTAATTCTTATGTTAACCATTTATTTTAATTCCTTATAGATTGTTCCCAGAAATTAAAATACCAAAGCTTAAAATTCTGTCAACCATAGCCATATCCATGCAGAACTATCTACACCAACCTAAGTATTCAAACATACATCACATGCAAGATCAATATGCAACATGATATAACAACATCCATGACCAATCATCAAAGTTCTAAGATCAAAATCTCATATAAATATTATGAGTTTCAAAGGTTTTCTTCAAAAAGAAATATTGTTAAACTTACCTGGAGCACTTAGTCTCCTAGACTTCTCCTTCCTCTTTCTTCCTTTCTTCCTCTCCTTTCCTCACACTACCTGGCTTCTATTTTTGCTCTCCCTCACTTGGACGAAATTCTAATGTTGTAAGGGTGGGTTTTCTTATATAGACCACCAAATAATTCACCTTTCATGATCATGGGTCTACCTTATCACAATTAGGATACACTTTGTTAAATTTTTGGAAAACAAACAACTTATGTTCTTGTCTTCCTCTTCCTTAGTCAAGATATGCATAGAAAAAGGAGATTTGTATTTTGAAAATTATGATGATATGTTCTTAAGATATGGGGCAAGATCCCTTTGATTTAGGGATTCATTTCCTTTTTCTTTTGTCTTAATCAAGTATGATAGATTTGCCTTTTTAAGTGGCAAATTTCTAGCCCTTGAATTTTCCTTACTTAACTAAAATTATTTGTGTAGGATAATGATGTTTTGTCATAATGCTATGTATTATTACCCACTTGCTAAAGTTATGAATGTAGGATATAGATGTTTTTGTCCTAAAGCCTTGTATTATTATGCCACTTGCCAAAATGATGAATATAGAATCACACCACTTGTCAAATTTTTGTCTTAATGCCATGTCACTTAATCTTGATTACACTAATATTTCATCACTTTTAATTTAATTTTTATTTTTATTTTTCCTCTTGGGTTTGGGCTCATTCTTGCCCATTTTCCTTACTTTGGTTAAAATTCTTCCTTTCATAATGGGCTTGGTCACATTTTCATGATTTTTGGGCTATCGGTCCAATTTCTATATCCTAGTCCAAGTCTATGTTTTATTTCTTCCTTGGCCTATCCTATTGGCTTGCTAAAAATTCATGTGAAGTAGAAAAACTCTATATGAAGTGTCTATAGGTTAAAGCCCAATTACGGGTGGAGATACTAAACTTAGTAACTTTTGCTCTTAAATTAAGAAAAATTACCCTAATCCGATCTTCTTGAAATTTTAAGACCTTTACTTACTTCACAAAAATTTATCTTTCTTTACCTAAGAATTTCACCTTTCTTTAACATGTTTATTTCTAATATTTCCTCTTAGGTTTTCTTTCTTTACCTATTCCATTAATATTAGAACATTTCTATGCATATATGTAAGGTGAAGAATTTCTAAGGAAAATATCTAAAAATTACGGGATGTTACAGAATTCCCTTAAATATCGTTTCTAATAGAGATCTAAGGTTCACATCGAGGTTTTGGAAGGCGTTGCAGGAAGCTTTTGGTACTCAGTTGCGGTTCAGTACTACCTACCATCCTCAGACTGACAGGAAGACAGAACGAACCATTCAAACCCTAGAAGATATGTTGAGGGCATGTGTGATAGAGTAAGGTAAAGGATGGGATAAGTACCTACCTTTAGTAGAGTTTGCTTATAATAATAGCTATCACTCTAGTATTAAGATGGCCCCCTATGAAGCTTTATACAGTAGAAAGTGCCAATCTCCACTATGTTGGTTTGAGGTAAGAGAAAAGAACTTGTTGGGTCATGATCTAGTTCAACAAACCACTGAACAAATCAGGATGATGCGAGACAAAATACTTACAGCTCAGAGTCGACAAAAGAGTTACTACGATAAGAGACATAGACCTCTAAAGTTTGAGGAAGGAGACCATGTATTTCTGAAACTTTCCCCGACTACTGGAGTTGGTAGGTCTCTCAAAACAAGAAAGCTAAGTTCGCGATTTTTGGGACCCTACCAAATTCTGAAGAAAGTAGCGACATCAGCATATCAAGTTGCTCTCCCACCAAATTTGTCCAACCTGCATAATGTTTTCCACGTATCACAACTGCGGAAGTATCTTCTAGATTCATCACATATAATATAGGAAGAACCAATCCAAATAAAGGAGAACATGACATGCCAGCTAGTACCTGCATCCATATTGGACACTGACGTGAAGCAACTGAGAAATAAAACCATTCCCCTTGTTAAGGTGTTATGGGAAGGTTTGACTCCGGAAGAAGTAACTTGGGAGCTGGAAGAAGTCATGGGAAGAAATATCCACAATTGTTCTTATTAGGTAATTTCTGAAATTTTGAGGACAAAATTTCTTTTAGGGAGAGAGAAATGTAACATCCCTAATTTTGTTTCTTTTATTGATAAAAGTACATAAATATTTAATTAAGGAAATAAAATTTATTAGACAATAATCCTTAGAAATTCTTCACCTTATGTATATGCATTGAAAATGTTTCTAACATTAAGAGAACAAATAAAGAGGGAAAACCTAATAGGAAAAAAAAATTAGAAATAACATACTAAAGAGATGCAAAATTCTTGGATCAGGAAGATAAATTTTTAGAAACAAGTAAAGGTCTTAAAATTTCAAGAACATTGGATTAGGGTAATTTTTCCTAATTCAAGAACTAGAGTTACTAAGTTTAACATCTTTACCCATACATTGGGCTTTTACCTATGGACACTTCATATAGAGTTTTTCCACTTCACATAAGTTTCTAGCAAGCCCATTGGATAACCTAGGCAATAAATAAAACATACACTTGGACTAGGATATAGTAATTGGATCGATAGCCCAAAAATTATGAAAATGTGATCAAGCCCTCCAAGAAAGGTAGAATTTTATCCAAAGCAAAGAAAATGGGTAGGAATAAGCCCAAATCCAAGAGGAAAAATAAAATAAAATAAAATAAGTGATGATATAATAATGTAATAATAATAAAGATTAGGTTACATGGCATTAAGACAAAAATTTAGCAAGTGGTGAGATTCTACATTCATAATTTTGGCAAGTGGCATGATAATACAAGGCTTTAGGACAAAAACATCTATATCCTACACTCATAATTTTAGCAAGTGGTATGATAATACATGGCATTAGGACAAAATATTCCTATCCCACACAAATAATATCAACCAAATAATAGAGATTCAAGGGCTAGAAATTTGCCACCTAAAAGGCAAACCTATCATACTTGTTTAAGACAAAAGAAAATGGAAATGAATCCCTAAATCAAAGGGACCTTGTCCCTTATCTTAAGAACATGTCATCATAATTTTCAAAATACAAATCTCCTTTTCCTATGCATATCTTGACTAAGGAAGAGGAAGACAAAAACATAAGTTGTTTGTTTTTCAAAAATTCAACAAAGTGTATCCTAATTGTGATAAGGTAGACCCATGATCATGAAAGGTGTATTATTTGGTGGTCTATTTAAGAAAAACCCACCCCTATAACATTTTTATTTCGTCCAAGTGAGGAAGAGAGAGAAATAGAAGCAAGGTAGAGTGAGGAAAGGAGAGAAAGAGAGGAGAAGAAAGGAAGGAAGAAGAAAGAGAAGTTTAGAAGACTAAGTACTCAAGGTAAGTTACCTTAATCTCCACTTGAATCCATTTTTCTTCTTCATCCTTGAGGTTCAAAAACTCATCCTCCTTCTCTTACCTAATCTGCTAGAAAAGCTAAGGGAAGGGAGGAATCTTGCTGCTTCTTTCAAAAGGGAACAAGAAAACCAATTCACTAAGTAAGTTAGAGAGATTCTTAGGTAAGTTTAACAATATTTCTTTTTGAATAAAAATTTTGAAACTTAAAATATTTATATGAGATTTTGATCTTAGAAATTTGATGATTGGTCATGATGTTGTTATATCATGTTACATATTGATCTTGCATGTGATGTATGTTTGAATACTTAGACTGGTATAGAAAGTTCTGCATAGGTATGGTTATGGGTGGCAAAATTTGTAATTTCTGTGTTTTAATTTCTGGGAATTATACGTATGGAATTAAAATAAATGATTAAGATAAGAATTAAAGATATATGTGTCACGGACTTTTAGCCACTGGAATCACTCAATTTGGAGTCCATATGAGGTAGATATGTTCCGATTAGTAGTCAAAGGTCAGAAAATGGTTCATCAGGGAAGAATATGTTAGGATAACTTCTGTATTTTAATTTCTTGGAATTATTTGTATGGAATTAAAATAATTGGTTAACATAAGAGTTATAGCTATGTGTGTCATGGATTTTTATCCACTGAAACCATTCAATTTGGAGTCCATATAAGGAAGATATGAACTGATTAGTAAGCAAAGGTCAGAAAATGGTTTATCAGGGAAGAATATGTTAGGATAGCTTATGTGTTTTAATTTCTGGGAATTATCTGTATGGAATTAAAATAAATGGTTAACATAATAATTAAAGATATATGTGTCACGGATTTTTAACCACTGGAATCACTCAATTGGGAGTTCATATGAGTTATATATGGTCTGATTAGTAGTCAAAGGTCAGAAAATGGTTCATCAGGGAAGAATATGTTAGGATAGCTTCTGTATTTTAATTTCTGGAAATTATCAGTGTGGAAATAAAATAAATGGTTAACATAAGAGTTATAACTATGTGTGTCAAGGATTTTTAGCCACTGGAATCATTCCATTTGGAGTCCATATGAGGAAGATATGAGCTGATTAATAAGCAAAGGTCAGAAAATGGTTCATCAGGGAAGAATATGTTAGGATAGCTTCTGTATTTTAATTTATGGAAATTATCTGTATGGAATTAAAATAAATGGTTAAAATAATAATTATATATATGTGTGTTGTGGATGTTTAGTCACTGGAATCATTCAATTTGGAGTCCATATGAAGTAGATATGGTCCGATTAGTAGGTAGACGTCAGAACCTATCCGAGACGAAATAACCTATACATTTAGGGAGTAATATCACCTTGATTTCTTAATATTTTGCTACAATATTCAACATAATAGTTTTAGATAATTGTTTTATCTTGAAATTGACACCAAGATCACCTACATCAGAGTTCAATTGAGGGAGTTATGCTCTGATTAGTAAGAGAAGGATAGTTATGATGAAAACCTGCATCAAGAAAGTAAAGAAATAAAATTAATATTTAAAAAAGAAGACAAATCTTATAAATGACTAGTATATGCCATAGCCATTGCCATTGTATGAACTTCTTACCATCATAAGTGTAAAATTCTGACATATAAATATTTTATAAAGTGATATTTGAAATTGTTATGTTCATAGCATGATTACCAATGATTTATAGTAATAGTTATATTTTGATGAACATACTTGTTATTGAAAACATATTTTTGGCTATCATTGTGAAAAGAAAAAAAATGAGCACGGTCACATGGCAATCCGTGTGGTGCACCAGTAGGGGACGCCCTACCAACGGTTATGATCATGTTAATGAGAAAAGAAAGAGAAAGTGTGCCATGTCGGACGAAGCGAGAAAAGCCCGTACCAGAGAGTAGAGGATACTCACCCTGACCGGGGTAGCTTGAAATGAGAATAAGTTGATGGCCATCATATGATATTATGAAAATAGTTAATCATGTCATACATATCATTACTGTATGATTCTTATGTGCATAGATATAATGCATTCATGTGACCAAAGATATTTTCTGTAGTTTATATAGCTGAACATGACATGATGAACTATATTGATGGTAAATTATGATTTATTGTTGAACCTACTGGGATTTAATTCTCACTATATTTCCATATCATGTTCAAAAGAATAATGCAGATTTTCTCAATGACACTTATTATTTCCGTACGTTAGATCAAGGTGCCCTACCTTAGGCAACTACCAGTTATATCAGATGTATCTGTAGTAGATGTGACTGAGATTCCAGTAGAGGTGCCACCCGCACCAGTGTCCACAGAAGTAGTCGACATAGATGATTAGAACTAATATGTATCTTTGTACAAATGTTTGTAAAATAATGGTGGGTAGTTTGTAAAATAATGGTGTGTATGGAAACTCAATATTGTATCACTGTTAATAAAAATTATACTTGGTTAAAGTTATTATTATTATGAGTTAAGTGGTTAGAATTAAAGTAGTAATAATTTCACGGAATTTTACAAATATAAAAAAAAAATTGTTACATTTACATAAATGGAGTTGTTACACAAGGAGGCTTGAAGAGAGTTTGAATAATCCTCTTTTTGATCCATTGCCTCTTAGTACGGTGCTTGAGGTGTTGTCCAACAGCCTTCAAAGTTCCTTTTGGCTCAATCCTTTCTTCCTTTGCTCCATTCAAGTTAAGAGAAGGTGGCTGAGGTTCTAACTTTGGAGCTTTGATTGGCTCCTCAATCGCTTGCTTTTCTACCCCCTGTTTAACATAAACACAATAACTTTCCATAAAGCATAACTCAAGTGGGTCAAAAGGAGAAAAATTCATGACATTTTAATTCTTTTTTCATTCAAGTAAGTCAATCATACAGCAAGATTCATTTAGAGATGGGGATTTCACTATATTTTCTAAGTTAAACTCTACATTTTTATCTCCTACATTCAAAGAAAGCTTTCCATCTATTACATTGATATTTGCACCAGTTGTGGCTAAGAAAGGCCTTCCAAGAATGATGGGGATTTTATAATCTTCGTCCATCTTTAAAATAACAAAATCAATCGATATGAAAAATTTACCTACCTTTAGAGAACATCCTCTAATATACCTACCGGATGCTTGATGGATCGGTCAGTTAAATGAAGAGAAAGGGTGGTAGGCTTTAAGTCACCCATCTGAAGCTTCTTACAAATTGAAAGAGGCATGAGACTCACACTTGCTCCAAGATCACATAGGGCTTTATCAATTTTCATATCACCAATAGAGCAAGGAATTGAGAAGCTTTCGGGATCCTTAAGCTTTTGTGGTAGCTTATTCTGGATTAATGCACTTGATCCTTCTGTCAATGCCACAACAACATGCTCTTCAATTTTCCTCTTGTTTGAGAGGATTTCCTTTAGAAAATTTGCATAGGAAGGAATTTAGGAGATGGATTCTAGGAATGGAATGTTAATACTCAACTTCTTCAAAATATCTAGAAACCTCCCAAATTGCTTCTCTAACTTAGCCTTAACAAATCTTTGAGAAAAAGGGATTGGTGGCTTGTAAGGTGCAGGAGCCACATATTTGGCCTCTTCTTCATTCTTTTCCTCTTCTTCTAGTTCCTCTTCTCTTCTCTTCTCAGATACAATCTAAGGTTCATCTTCTTTTATCTCTTCGCTTCTCTCTGATTCAGCCAATTGTTTACCACTTTTTAGGGCAATGGCATTACAGTGCTCTCTAGGGTTTTCAGTCTGGCCTGGAAGTCTACCAAAGTTCCTATTAGATAGGCTTGCTTGCTATGCAATTTAAGTTTCCAGCATCTTACTATGTGTAGCAAGCGAGTCAACTTTAAAGGCTAAGTCTTTTATAGCCTCATTCATTGAGTGGTTTTGGGCTCTAAGTTCATCATTCTGTTTACTCTGTGTGGTGATGAAATTTTCCATCAGAGCCTCCAAATTTGACTTTGGCTGTGGAAAAGGATTGAATGGCCTTTGATTTTGAAATTCAGGAGGTTGCCTAAAATTATTTTGAGGCTAATTTGTATTCGGCTTGTATGAAAGATTAGGGTGATTTCTCTAGCCTGAATTGTAGGTGTTACTGTAGGGATTGTTTCTTTGGTTATTATTCACAAAACTTACCTGCTCATAATCATGAGGTGCAGAGTTTTCAAGCTGGCATTCATTGGCCACATGACCAACACCTCCACAAATCTCACATGCAGAAGATAGAGAAGAGGAACCAATAACATTGATGCTTAACTTATCTAATTTTTGAAACAAGGCATCAACTTTAGAAGTTAGATAATTAAATGCATCAACTTCATACATACTTGATGGTTTTCTTAGCTACCTTTCACTAGACCATGAGTAATGATTCTGAGGCATATCTTCAATCAGCTTATATGCCTTATCAATCATAATGGCTCCTACTGCTGCTGCATCTACAGACATTCGGGTGATGTAGATTAGTCCATTGTAGAATGTATGTACTATGAGCCACTTCTCCAACCCATGGTGTGGGCATATTTTGAGGAGCTCTTTAAATCTCTCCCAAGCTTCATATAATGACCCACCATCTTTCTAAGCAAAGGTAGTAATTTGATTTCAAAGATGAACTGTCTTACACAGTGAAAAATATTAAGCCAAGAAAGCTTGAGAAAGTTACTGCCATGTAGTTATTGACCCTGATGGAAGGGAATGCAATTCACGGGCCTTATCCCGCAGAGAGAATGGGAATAGTCTCAGTCTAATGGCATCAGAAGATACTCCATTCAGTTTCAAGGTGTCACAATACTCCAGAAAGACTGAAAGATGAAGATTAGGGTCTTCGGTAAGTGATCTTCTAAATTGATTCTACTGAACCATCTACGGAAGAGAAGGCTTCAGCTCAAAATTATTGGCCTCAACAACTAGTCTGACTATGCTTGTATTCAATCCATGAGTATCCAGGGCAATGAAACCCTTAAGAGATCTATTATCTCTTTCTGCCATGGTAGGTGCAGCGGGATCTTGCTAATGTCTTCTTCTTCTCCTTTATAGTGTGCGTTCAATTTCAAGATCAAATTCAGCAAAGAACTCACGTTTTCTTCGCATAAAAGAGAAACACACCTATAAAGGAAGAAAAGAGGCTAAAATCAACAAGATAAAATATGCAGAAAAAGAAAAAGGAAAAGATCTAGTCTAGCTATTTCAAAAAATATCTAGTATTGACTATTGTTCCCCAGCAACGGTGCCAAAAACTTGTTGTGTGTGTTTTTATAAATAACCGCAAGCGCATGGCGTACCTGTAGTTAGTCCGGCGAGTACGGGTTGTATCCTACAGAGAAAAATTATCAATTACTAAACTTTACAAAGTATGCTATCTAAATCAATGTAATTCAATGAGAAAGTGTGTCATAATTAAATAAATAAGTAATTCAATTAATAAAAGCCTAGAGTTAAGGTTTACCACACTTATGATATTCAACAATCAATATGTACCTCTAATTGCAATTATTTAGATAATTAGGGATGGTTTAGCCTTAATTAACTAATAACCTCTTTCAAGCATTACTAATCGTATCTAAGTTAATCTAATTGCCTATTTTCGTGGTTCTTAGTTCAACCTAAGTCCATTAAGTTCTATGCCAACCATGGAATGAAATTAATCGATTTTCTTGTGCCCACTAATTGATTCATTCCTAGAGAACCTTAAACTATTTTCGTGATTAAGATATCCTTAATTAACTATTAGGTTCTGGAATTAACTTTCACCTTTCAGTTTATCAGTTAATATCCTAAGACATGATAAATATTGGCTAGACATTCATCAATTCATATAATCAATGTATAATAGTCAATCCTAATTAACCATGGATAATACAATTAGGGTTCCAACAATTTAATTAGCACAATGTATCATCACATCATAAGTGGGTTTACCAAAACCCTAGATCAAATGTACTCAAGCATAATTGTAATATCCTGTCATTTTTAAATAATAATGTTTTACGATAAAAAAAATATTTTTATTTTAAATCATTATGTTTTGCTAAAAGTAAATATATTTTTAATTAAAATGATTTTTTTTTTGCTTAAAATAATTATATTGACCTCTAATAAATTTTTGTTTTATTTTTAGAAATATTCTTTCTTTTATTATGTAGAAAGATATTTATTTTGTGATTTGTTTTATTAAAATTTTATCAAGAAAGATCATAATTTAAGAGTTCAACTAAAGTTTTATAAGAATGTAATTTTTTATAAAATTTTGGGATATTTTAGGATGAAAAATAGTATTTATATGTATATAATAAAAATAATAAATTTTAATTATTAAATTATTAAATAATAATAAATAAAAAAGAAAGAAAAGGGGGAGGGGGAGACGAAAGCATGAAGAGGAATGCAAAATCCCGATTTTATAATCGATGAATAGTATGAATAATAATCTCTATTTTTCTCTCTAAATTTGGAGTGCCTATTGGTTTCCAATTTCAAAACTAAATGTACCATTGGATTTAGGATGGAGAATACTACGATTTTGACCGAACAATTTTTTAAATCAACCGCAAAATCGCCACAAATCGGAAGTAAAAAATCTTAAAAAAAGGTAAACTCTAAAACTCTTATTTAGAGACCTCAAATTGAAAATCTAACACCGTAGATGGATTTAGAAGCTAGATAAACCTTAGGATATGAAATTTTTTGGCCATCTGACAACTTTTTATGCGTCGTGAACAGTAAATCCGCGCGAGTATGAATAGTGATTTCTGGCGGTGAATAGTATTTTTCAACTGTGAATAGTACCCATCAGTTGATCAGTGTTGACCAAGCTCTCGAAGACCAAATTTCGCGATTCTGGAATCATTTTCTAAGTTTTTGGACCCTCTTAACATGTTTTTTAGGTCTATTTAGTCAAATGTGGATTGAAAAAGTGCATTTTAGGGCTGTCCAACCTGGAGCCTTACCTTGTGAGTAGATAATTCTTTCTATGGCTTACCCTATGCTTTTCTTAAACTTTAAATGTATAATTGATTATGATTATAAGTTATTTATATTTTTATATGTCTCTAAAATGGATTAAATTATCTGAATTTTTTATAATTTGATATATAGTTCAAGAAGAGTATGGTTTTGAAAATGAATATTTGAACTCATTGAATACGTGATTTTAAATGTATTTCTCATTATATGGTAAAAGAAATATACTATCCACATCGCATTGATTTATAAAGCTATATGGTTGCCTTGAAAAAGTACATGTATATGTAATAAACCCTGATTGAGAAATTTATAATAGATGAATCTGTACTGAGACTGAAAGTTTGTATTATACTGAAAACTTTATATTGGATGATATGACATATGTGCATATGATATTTTTTGTGGAGGAATCCTATTAGAAACTGTTTGCTAACAGCAAGTGATGTTAGCCCTGGTGCACTTTGATACCTCAGATAGTAGGGGTGGTGCTAACCTCGTGTGACGGCCAACACACAGGATATGATATGTGTTGGAGAGCGGGATGCCTCCTGTATGGGCGAGATGCAGACTATATGATATATGACTTGCCTCCCTTGCTGTGTGCTTAGGAAATACCCATATTAGAGTCCCTTCGTGTGTCCTCTTGAATGGTGGTAGGGCAAACCTCAGTGGTATGCTGAGTTTAGGCAAATCCTACACCACCAAAGTACTGAAGGGCCTGAACTCTGATATGGTGGTTCTGATATGGGATCCTCCTAATGTTTTCATGTGAGATATTTTGATGCATAACAACATTTGTTTAATGATCAGACAATATAATATAAGGTTTTGGATATATGAATATCCTCTATTTTGAAAATATTTGAAATGCGGGTCCCATATAGATGTATTTTCGAACTGTATTTCCTGTGTGACAAATTTTAAAATATGAGTACATCCATATGTTGACCTAAGAGGTCATAGGATGTATTATCTGCTCACCGAGTTGTCAAACTCACTAATCCCTGCTTCTGATGTTACTCTGATGTTTATAGATTTGGTTTGTATATGGTATATGCATGAAAGAACCTATATGGATCTGTTTTCATGATAAAGAATTGAATTGTGCATTTTTATGGAGAATATATGTTCATGGTATATGTGTTTCACGTGTCTTAAAATTAAGGATGTGACAATAATAAAAATAGAAACCAAAATCATATTCATTAAGTAAATTATTAAAGTTCAATACAAACCAAAAGAAAAGAATAGAAGAAGAGGTAAGTGTGGAATAGAAAGATAAAATATGTTTTGCAAAATGTATTAGAGATACAATGTTGAATCAATCTCAAATCTAACCTAAGAACATGAAAGTAAACACTAATCCTACTCTAAACCTAATCCTAAGGTGCTTCCTAAGCCTAAAACTGAGTAAAAGTAAGTTTGAATATGTCTAGATGTCCTTCTCTACATTTCCCAATATATATATATATATATATATATATATATATATCAACTTGGCTGCTCGAAACCCTAAAAATCACATGGTGTACGGACACAAAGCACGGGCGTGTTCTAGAACACGGCCTGGCCATGCTTCGAGCTAGATTCTGGGACTTCTCTCCATCTTTTGCACAGAGCACGACCTGGCCGTACTTTATACACACCAAGCACGGCATAGCTGTATTGGGGGCTGCAAGTCTCAAATCTTACCAATTTCTTTTGTGTTGCCTCCTTGCATCCTCCTCAGCTTGTTCCAAATCCATATGGCACTTCTCATGAGTGTTTTCCTTTGCTTCTTGGCCTATTTTGCTCACCTACAAGCATAAAACCAACTAAAGCAGTATCTAGAGCAAAGCATAACTAAAAGTAGGGGAATAATCATAAGTTTACTTTAAATTAGGGGATAAAATATAATCATTAAACACTCAAATTTCCCCTTTATCAGCTAACATCACCTAATGTTAGCAAACAGTGTTTTCAATAGGATTCCACTACAGAAATCATATTTGCACATATTACATATCATTCAAAACAGAGGTTTCAGTATAATATAAAATTTTCAATCTCAGTATAATTCCTCTGTCAGAAATTTTCCTATCAGGATTATCACATATATATATATATATATGCCTTTTTCTAAGGCAATCTTATAACTGTACATATCAATGCCACGTACACAATATATTTCCTTTACCATATGATAAGAAATATATTTAAAATCATATATTCAATGAATTCAAAAATCTATTTTCAAAACCATACTCTTCTTGAACTATATGCTAGATTGTAAATAAATAAGATAATTTAACCATTTTAGAGACATAAAAGTATAAATAACTTGTAAACAGAACTAATTATACATTTAAAATTCAAGAAGAGCATAGGGTAAATCATAGAAAAAATTATCTACTGGGTAAAGTTCTAGGTTGGACAGTCCTAAAATACATTTTTTTTCAATCCAAATAGACCTTAAAATTGAGTCTAGAGGATCGAAAAATTTAAGAAATGACTCCAAAATCGTGGAATTTGGTCTTCGGGAGTTGAATAAACAATAGTTAGCTGTTGGGGGACTATTCATGGCCGAAAATACTATTCACATAGGCCGAAATCACTATTTATGTCGATTGGAAATACTATTCACAATGGTCAAAATCACTATTCACATCGGTCTGAGTT
>CM073467.1:24752500-24757500 GCA_037074535.1 Gleditsia sinensis
GAACTATCTGACTCAACAATAAGAACAGGATTTGAAACAGCTAGAACTTCTTTAGATCCTAGTAGAATACCAACTCCTGTCTCACAAACAATACCTAATGTCAACTTAAGAGGTGTAGACTTTAGACCACAAATACCAAGACCATTGTATGAAATAGATCAAATACAAATACCTAGACCTTTGTATGAGTCAAACCAAATACCCCTACAAATACCTAGAGAAAACATACAAGATACTAGATCAGTAGAATCCCTTGAAGAAACTCAAACCAATCTAGAACAAAGATTTGATAATCAACAATCACCAACAAGACATCAAATAATGATGATTAAAAAGAAAGAATACCAAATTAACAAAGACTTAATTCAAAAAGAATTTATGTCACCAGAACATAGGATAAAAAGAAATTGGTTTTTTACCAATTTTACCGAAGAGCAAAGAAATAATATTCGAATAGAATATTATGAAATGATGAATCAAGTAAAAATGGAAATTCCATTTTTTAAATGGTTAAGTCAATATACATACAATAATCAAATATTCAATCCTTTTAGTGAAAATCATCCAAGAATAAATGTTACCCAAAAAGTTTCACAAACTTGGATTCCCACAAATACAAAAGCAACACCTGTAGAATCGGTTCATCCACCACTGACAGAAATAGCAATAAAGGTAGGAAACTATGATGTAGTAGCCTCACCATTTAAAACAATAGGATCAGCAAATATGAATGAATCCATAAATAAAAAAGATATATCACATGCTGTAGGACGCACCATCATATTTGAATGGCTGCTTCCACCTAAACAAAAAGAAATTAATATGTTACAACAAAATTCCTTAACAATAAATCGAATTAAAAGAAAAAGAAATCAAATTATTTTTTTACAAAAAGATATCCATCATCAAAGAATTGAAGAACATCTTCAAAATTCGAATATACAAAAAAGAATTATAAGCCTTAAAACAAAATTTGAACAAGAAGTATGCTCAAACCATCCAAACGCTTTCTGGAATAAAAAATGCAACAAGACCTGAAACAAATGCAGCAGGACAAATTAATAGAGTCCCTGATTGCTGTAAAACATTACTATATGCCATCGTAGCTCATTTTGTAGGACAACCACAAGAGTATAATGAAAGACAATTATCAATATTACAAAATCTAAGATGTCCAAAATTATCATACTTTAGGTGGTATAAAGATAATTTTATCCCCTTAGTATGTCAAAGACCTGATGGCTATGCGGCTTATTGGAAAGAAAGATATATTTATGGACTTCCTAAGCTTTTTGCCAAAAGGATAGAAAACAAACAAGATACATTTATAAACATAGAAGAAAAGCCTTCTTCGACATATCCTCATTTGAATCTAAGCAATAGACCCATAAATCAGTTTAAAGAAACAATACAATTATAAGCGAAGGATTAGCCTTCTGTAATGAAGCAAAAATGCAAAATAAATATAATACTAAATTTAGAAAAGGAAAACAAGAATTAGGAGAATTTTGTTATCAATATGGATGTACTTTAAACATCCCATCAAAAGAGAAAAAGAAAAAACACAAAAAATTTAAAAATTTAAGAGATATCCTAAAGATGAAAAACAAGAAAAATATTTTTACAAAAATAAGAGTCAAAACCCAAAGAGAAAAATGTATAAAAAATCAAAGAAAAATGTAGTCTGTTACAAATGTGGTAAACCAGGACATTTTGCAAACAAATGTAAAACCATTCAAAAAATACAAAGTCTTCAAATAGATGAAGAACAGAAGAAAAATTTAATGAAAATACTAATTAATTCTTCCTCCGATGAAGAAGAAATATCTTCTCAAGAAGAAAATGAAGACAATAATTCAACAGACGAACAATATATTGAACAAATCTTAGAATCTGAATCTGATTCGGAATTATCAGAACAAGAAAATACAATATGTCCAAAAGGAATATTTGGACCATGTGAATGTCAAAATTGTCAAAAGAAACTCAACATGATCTCTTCAGAAAAAGCAATTTTTTTAGTATAAATAATTGATAAAATACAGGATGAAGACTTAAAGAAACAATATCTAATAAAATTAAAAGATTTATTAGATGAAGATGAAGATATACAAGAACCAAAATAATTTAGACCAATAACATTGAACCATATTTTAGAAAGATATCAACAAAAAGAAGTAAGACCAACTTCAATACAAGATCTTCAACAAGAAATAAAAATTCTTAAAGAAGAAATTCAAGAACTTAAGTCCAATGATTTAACTCAAGACTTAAGAATCCTTCAACTTGAAACAAACAATAATCAAAATCCAACTTCTTCTAATAAATTAGTAGAATTGCCAAAAGAACCGGATAAAGAAAAATTTCTTAATACAGTACAAAAAAACGTTATTCCAAAAATGGTATTGTCAAATGAAATTAGTAGTTAATAAAGAATTTCATAAAAAATTAGTTGTATTAATTGATTCTGGAGCAGATATGAACTGTATTCAAGAAGGATTAATACCTACTAAATATTATGAAAAAACTACTGAAAGATTTTACAGTGCTAGTAGTCACAAACTTAATGTTAATTACAAATTAACAAATTCATACATTTGTAATCAAGGAATATGTTTTTACAACGTATTCGTCCTCGTAAAAAATCTAGGAGAACCGGCAATCCTGGGAACACCATTCTTACAACAAATTATGCCCTTTGAAGTAGATCACAATGGAATAATTTCACATGCTGTAGGACGCACCATCATATTTGAATGGCTGCTTCCACCTAAACAAAAAGAAATTAATACGTTACAACAAAATTCCTTAACAATAAATCGAATTAAAAGAAAAAGAAATCAAATTATTTTTTTACAAAAAGATATCCATTATCAAAGAATTGAAGAACATCTTCAAAATTTGAATATACAAAAAAGAATTATAAGCCTTAAAACAAAATTTGAACAAGAAGTATGCTCAAACCATCCAAACGCTTTCTGGAATAGGAAAAAGTATGTAGTCACTTTACCCTATGAACCAGAATTTAAAGAATCACAAATTCCAACCAGAGCTAGACCTATTCAAATGAATGCTGAAATGTTGGAATATTGTAAGAAAGAAATCCAAGATTTATTGGATAAAAAAATAATTAGACAAAGTAAATCACCTTGGAGTTGTTCGGGATTTTATGTTCAAAACCATGCCAAAATAGAGAGAGGAGCCCCTAGGCTAGTAATTAATTACAAACCCTTTAACAAAGCCTTAAGATGGATTAGATATCCCATACCAAATAAAAAAGACTTAATTGGTAGATTATCTAATGCCTCGATATTTTCAAAATTTGATATGAAATCGGGATATTATCAAATTGAAATATCAGAAGAAGACAGATACAAAACAGCTTTTGTTGTACCCTTTGGACATTATGAATGGAACGTAATGCCATTTGGATTAAAGAATGCTCCTTCAGAGTTTCAACATATCATGAATGATATTTTTAATCCCTATACAAAATTCACTATAGTCTATATTGATGACGTGTTAGTTTTTTCCAATTCAATAGAACAACACTTCCATCATTTAGATGAATTTTTTACAATAATTAAAAACAATGGATTAGTAGTCTCAGCTCCAAAGATGAAACTCTTTTAGACAAAAGTCAGATTTTTAGGATTCGATATTTACAAAGGATCGATAGTCCTTATTAGTCGATCAATAGAATTTGCAAATAAGTTTCCTGATGAAATTAAAGATAAAACTCAATTACAGATATTCTTAGGATGTCTAAATTATGTCTCAGATTTCATACCAGACCTAAGAATAACCTGTGCAATATTATTTGAAAGACTCAAGAAGAATCCACCCGCTTGGACCCAAGAAATGACTCAAGCAGTGAAAAATCTTAAGTTACAAGTTCAAAACCTACCTTGCTTAGGTATACCAGACTACAAAGCCTTTAAAATAGTAGAAACCGATGCCTCAGAATTGGGCTATGGAGGAATACTAAAACAAAAAAGTCCAGAATCTAATAGCGAACAAATAGTTCGATTCCACTCAGGAGCCTGGAATACTACCCAACAAAAATATAGTACCATCAAAAAAGAATTTACATCCATTGTTTTCTGCATAAACAAATTTCAAGATGATTTGATCAATCAAAAATTTCTTTTAAGGATTGATTGTCAATCTGCAAAAAGAATTTTAGAAAAGGATGTCAAGAATATGGTTTCAAAACAAATTTTTGCACGTTATCAAGCAATTTTATCTTGTTTTGATTTTGACATTACTTTTATCAAAGGAGAAAATAACTCTTCCAGATTTCTTGACAAGAGAATTTTTACAGGGAAAATGAGAGCCTCAGGAAAAACCCCTCAAAAACCACAGACACCACAAAGTCAAAAGATGCAATCGGCATCATCCAGTAACCCACAAAAGCTACCAGTTTTACCACCAAAGTCCAAAATCCTTACGGTTCAGGACTATATACAACGGTTGCCGACACCAGCAACATTTCCAAAATTACCCACTCAAAAGGATTTAGATCCATCAAAATCCTATGCAAAAACCACAGTACAAAATACCCAAAGCGATTTGGAAATCTTTTCTCCAAACTATGTTACCAAAGAAAAGTATCAACTGGTTATCTCTCTGGAACCAGATCAAATCAAAGACTGCGCAGCTGAATCAGCAGCATTAGTTTTTCCTAAAACACAAAGATCAGGACAATGGCACTTCCTGCCTCATTCTTTGAACAAAACCAGAACTTTTTATGAATTGATTTTGGTTCAAACAAAATCCGTCATTATTTCTCATCGACAGGGGGAAGATGGAAACGCCTTTTCTCAATTACAAATTTTAAAAGTACTTTCAAAAGAAGACTGGAATCAGCATCCATTTACAGAAAAGAAATTTACAATACCATTCCAGCCCCCTTCTTTTTCCTATTGGGATTACGTGGATGCTTGGTACAATACTTTATACTATTTGAACCGCCAACATTCATGGTTTATCCATTTCCA